>OZ008368.1:256368638-256656974 GCA_963931995.1 Phaonia tiefii | reverse complement strand
TTCTAGCAGAGGCTTCGAAAATATTTTCGCCTCTGATCAATTATTGTGATAATTTCTGTAGTGTTGTACTAGTACGATGTAAATGTTTCCTTGATGTATTAAAAATTTGGGTTGTACACTAAAGCATCCATTTATAATTAATCTATAAACATCATTTGTCAATTTTATTGTTTCTTCTCTATCTAAGTTTTGATAAAAAAAGAGGCCGAGGACAACTTGTGTTGTTATTTTTCCTGTAAATTTAAAAATTAATCTGATCAGTTTCGTCACATAATCGTCTGCTTCGTTGCAGCAAAATCTAATTTTTCATGACGGCAACGAAATATTATATGCATTTATATGAAACATCGCAAAACAAGTAGTGACCAATTGTAGAAAATCGTTCAACATTAACACGTAGCGCCTCGACGACAAAATACACAATTTTGAGGAGTATGTACATACGTGACGAGCAAAATTGTAACAGGCTCGACACAGTTTGGAAAAAAATTTTTATATTTTAAATATTTGATACAAAAAAATAAAATAAATACAGTATTAATATGTTGTTCTGTCGTGAATAAAAACAAAAACAACTTTAATTCTATGTTGATATGTACAACCTGAAAGTAGATATAGTAAAGTTATAAACAATTTTACAATTTTGACTAAATAGTCCTTCGTGTGGTACGTAGATTAGGGATAAACCTTTTTCAATTTTTAAAAGAATTATAAATTTATGTGCCGTACTGTATAAGAATTGATAGGAAAATAAAAAAAGGTTTCCTGTTTAGTTTGGTGGCCAAAGTCTCCCCATGAAATCGGTGAAAGTTTTCGGAATTATGAATTTTATCACTCTTTTCCAATATTATAGAAAAATTTGAATTTTTATTTAAATTCCGAAAATTGTCTTGAAATGTATTGAGCTAAATCCAATTATTAAATGGGAAAAAGATTGAAAAATTTTACAAATTCTAAGGATTTCGAGTTTGAAAAATTTCAGTTTTTGAAAAAGAAGAAGTCTAATATTTTGAGATTATTTTTACAAAAAAATTTATTTAAATGAACTAGAATGAATAAAAACGCATGTACAGCAGCTGTTTCAGTAACGTCGGAAGACTAAACAACATGATGAAACAAGAAATTAAATGAGGTGTCAGGGATCGCCCGGTAGGAACGAAGTTCCATTCGCTTGATATTATGCACTAGTTAGTTCCAACATGCCTAAGGCGCTCGTTGAAAAATACTATAATTTCATGAATCTTTAAGAAATGAATCTTGTAAATTATTTTTAAGAGAAAATTTTATTTTTATAGAATGTATTTTTTCGAACAGAAGAAAAGGTAATTTTTTAAAGAGAGGTACTTCTTTTATTTAAAGTTAATATTTTTTTAAGCAAAGGTACTATTTTTAAGAAGAAGTTCTTTTTGTGAGAAAAAGCCATAAGAGTATGAATTTTTTTTACAAGTACTTTTTTAACAACAGATACTTTTTAAGAAGTAGTACTCTATTTAAGAAAAGGTTATTTTTTAAAGAAAATTTACTTATTTTAAGAATGGCTACTTATCTCAAGAAAAGAAAAGAAAATATATTATTTTATTTTAAAAAAAAGTACTTTTGAAAGAAAATTTATTTTTTTAAACAGGAGGCATTTTTGTTGAAGAAAAGTTTTTTTTTCAGAAATGGAATTTTTTTTAAAATATTCCCTTTTTTCAGGGATAGGTAAATTTTTAAGAGTTAGGAGTTTAAGAGTTCCAATAAAAGTTATTTTGTTTCACAAAAAAGAAAATTTAGTTTTTTAAGAATCGACAATTTGTTGTAAAAATTTACCTTTTTTAAGAAAAGGTACTTATTTAAAAAAATTACTATTCTTAACAAAAGGTAGTTTATGCAAGAAAATGTACATTTTAAGAAAAGTTACTCGTTTAAAAAAAAATTAGTTTTTTTAACAAAAGGTAGTTTTTGTAAGAAAATGTACATTTTAAGAAAAGTTACTCGTTTAAAAAAAAATTAGTTTTTTTAACAAAAGGTAGTTTTTGTAAGAAAATGTACTTTTTTAAGCTAAGATGCTTCTTTAAGATAAGGTTTTTTATTTAGAAAAGGTACTGTGTTTTTTTTTTTGGAGAAACCTTACCTTTTTGAACAAAGGGCACTTATTTAAGAAAAAGTTTTTTTTTAAAGCTTCTTTCGTTTTGGCTTTTCTAAATTTACTTTTTATTTAGTTGAAAACTACAATACATACTAAATATTGGTTACAGGCTCCATCTAGAAAACTTCCCATTAAACAAGAAATTTCCCAACATACGTTAGTCTAGACACACACTAAAGCAAAAGTACCTAATATAATTGATAATACTGGGTTATAGCATAATAGTGTTAAAAAAAGTTGTTTAATTTTGTTTCATTTATCCCCCATCCCGCAACGTGCGATAAGGAACTTCGTTCCAAAAAAAATCGTCTTTATAAAGTTGGGTGTATTCTATTTATGACAGAAAATCTACGTTCTTATTGAATCACCCTCTATTGAAGTCAACTATCGTTCGCCCAGGCGTCATTTCCGGCTACTTCTCCTCTGTGTGACACAAACATATCTTACCTACAGTATTTAAAACTTAAATATTTCTCAGAAATTCTTATAACTTTGTTAAATAACTTTTCTTTCCAATCCATTTCTCACTACAAATGAAAAAAACTTTTGCAAGTAGTTTTTACTGCAGCTTCAATGTTTGTGCTTGTGTTGCAGCACAAAGTTTTTATGGACATATTTTTCCGGATCTTTGAACAAACACGTAACATGATAAATTGCGACATGCAAATATCCTCTTATATGTGCCAGAACTGTGGCCAACATAAATATGACCCGCATGATAAACATGTTGTGGTCATAAGTCATAATGCTGAAGGGATATTGAACTTTAGCCGCAACTGTGGAGGCGGCAACACCACATGCATTACGTACCACAATCCCAGCATAAAAATGAAGGTATTGGCGTGTTTTTTTTTCATCCTATCTTAAAGCGAAAACTATTGTGATGTTCAGCGTGTGGTGTGGTACCTTAAAGGGATTTGAAACGGAACTGATATTGTATGAAAAGGAGAAGTTTGAGATTTGTATATGATGGGAAGGGATTTGTCAAACGTATCCTACCGTTGAAATGTTGTACATGTGTCGAGTTGGTTAATATAAGAAATGGGAAAATTTAAGTTTGTTATTGGGTACAAGTATTGATTTAGGGAGTTTTATTTTTCGCTTTTTATTTTGACAACTCCAAATTTAGAATTCTTATATTTAATTCTAATTTTTCTACTGATCTTTTGTACACGTTTCGAAAGGCATTGGACATATTCATATGACGATTCCAAAACAGTTTTTCAGTCCTCCCTATTTTACATATTTTTTTAGATTATTTTAATTTGTATTTTTTGTTGGCACAATTTCAAATGCAGAAATCTTGATTTTATTTGCATGTCTTCTATTTTTTCTAGGAAATCTTAACTTTTTTTTGGTATTTTTTGGCGTAGAATACGTCTTACCTTACGGTATAGGGAGTCATGTCAGATTGTTATTGTTGTAATCTTTATTTCATTGATTATGAGGAAACGGTGAGATAAATTTTTTTAAAAACTTTTTTGTGGGTAAATGAAGATGTTATCTTTCGTTTGATGTAAATTTCATATTGGTTGATATCTTCCTAATATTTAAATTTCACAAATGAAAATTGTTTAAACACATACACTCAAACATATGTGTGGTGTTTGGTTGAGTGTTTGAGTTTGTAGCGTGGACACAAACTATGCTGCTGTTTCAGTGTGGACACAAACCTTCGGCTGTTGTTTTGATTGATGAAATATTGAAATTTCGTATATTTACTTATGTATTTAAGTGGAACAAAATGTTAAATGTGAATTTGAATTTAACATGGATATATAATTATAAAAAATATAAATCAAATTGATTTGCGTCTGTTATTTATCATTTGTCCTTACTCTTTTAATTTTAAAACATATTTATCCTATTTTTCCTACCACAAGCTTATGTATATTATCAAAAGTAACTATCAAATAAATAAATTCATTTGCTTATGTTATTTATCATTTATTGTTATATATGTTTTCTGTCTTATCGGATGGCGTATTCTACGTTAAACTGCAGGGACAGACAACTGTCTGCTGTATTTTTTTTAAATGTCTTATTCAATTTTAAATTGAAAGTCTCAATTTCTTCATTTTGCCTGCTTATTTTCTTAGTTTTATTGAAAACTCCAAGAATGGCGTCGTAAAAATTTCAACGACCCCAACTCGAAGGTCAGGATCCAAAGGTTTAGAAAGGAATTATTTTATATCCCTTTTAATGACTTTTTGCTTACTTTTCTCACAGAGTCAGACAAAAGAAGGTTTATTTAAGTCAGAATTCAGTACATTTTTCGCTTGCCGAAGGTCATACAAATTTTTACGACTCCGAATCTCGCAAAATATCCGCAAATACAAGAGAACTACTCCATAGCACTATAAAATTCCAGAAATCATAATTTTGTGTATTGAGATCAAGATTGAGTCAGTCAGCTTTATTAAATTCCTGTAAAATTTTAACTTGTAAATCTAAGTTCCAAGATCAAAGAACGAATAACCAAATTAATCACGTGGTTATTGATGGAAGGCACTCATCCAGTGTAACGGACGTACGAGTGATCAGAGGAGCTAATATCGATTCTGATCACTACCTGGTAGCGCAACAAAGGTCTTGCAACTTTTCGCATAGAACCCACCCAGTAGAAACCCATTTCGGACTCTATAAAAACTGCCGCGACAACCGTACTTGGTTGTGAAAAACCGCTTCGAAGCATAATGGTACGATGAAGAGTGTCGCACTGCAAATGATAAGAAGAACGCTGCACGTATGGGAATGCTTCAGTCAATTGCAACGCGAACTGCGACTGAGTGGTATAGGGAGAAAAGAAAGGAGGTAAACGTCTCTTTAGGCGTATGAATCGGCAGTGGAGAAAGCGCGAGACTGAGCAAATTGAAGCATACTGAAGGAAAAATGAAGCCCGAAAATTCTACCAAACAGTAAAAACTGGGATAATGGGCATGGTTCAGGGGCCCTTTCTGTAAAGACGAGGACGGAAATGTCATCGCAGATATGCAAAGCATGTTGGGATCATGAGATCATTTCTCCTACCTACCGGTACCTGAGATATCCAATGACGGTGAGACAATCGATCACAATTTGGACGATGGCGTTGATTGCCCTCCTCCTAACCATGACGAGGTCAGAATGGTATTCCTGCCCGGCTTAAGAACCACAAAGCCGCAGGAGCCGATGGATTACCGGCGGAGCTGTTTAAGGCTAACGGCAATGAGCTGGTAATATGCGTGCGTCAGCTCATTAGCAAAATTTGGTTAGATGAATGTATGCTCGGTGATTGGAGTCCCAGTGAACCATGTTCCATATTTAAAAAGGTTGCCCGAATGCCTGTTCCAACTACCGTGGAATAAGCCTTTTATCCATAGCACAAAAGGCCCTATCAAGCATTGTGTGCGAAAGACTTAAACCAATTATCGCTGACCTGATTGGACCATACTAGTGTTGGCTTAGGACAGGAAAATCAACAACTGACAAGATTTTCACGCTACGCCAAATCCTGGAGAGACCCGCGAAAAACCAATCGATATCTATCACTTATTTATCGATAACCGTTGTAATTCCGAGGTGGTGGACTAATAACCGTTATAATTCCGAGGTGGTGGACTAATTTGCTTTATATACCTCGGATCTGCCGTAAACAAAAACCACAACATCAGCCTTGAGATCTGGAGGAGAATTTTGCTCGCTAATATATTGTTATGAATAAGTAAAAGCTTTTGCGTGCTGTTAATGACTCTACTAACAGTATGTAAAAAAATCCAATGAGTGTTCGAACTCACGGGCGATGTGTTAACACATTTTTTCTACACGGTACCTGTTCGATTTCTATGAACACATTCGTAAATGTTACATTGGAAAATAGAAAACAGCGTTCAATCATATGATGACGTTACAGTTAAATAATATTAATACTTAAAATTATTTAAAGACCCAGTGCAAGCACATGTGTCATTATTTTCTTGCTCAATACTTTTTGTTTTATTCCCACAAAAGTCAAAGAATGCAAAGCAACAGACACTTGTACATACATACATACATTGTTATATTCGTACGATATAACCGAAGATCAACATAAATCACTTTTTTAATATTACTCCAAATTAATACTCCAAATTAAAACACTTCAATCTCGGCTCGCCGATATCGGACCGCCTTAATTTTTGGCCTAAACTCTTCGTCGAAACCCGCACTAGCTTTTTAATCCAAAAATTAATAAAATCGGTATGCAATTTCCGGAGAAAATCGCGTGGGAAAATTATATGAAAATCGCCCAATAATCACTTTGAATACCGACTGCCAAGCAACGAACAAACAAACGATGATTTACTCTTACAAACCTAACACTTGCGTATGGATTAGTTTGATAGTTTACTGCCCTAGAGGCGCGCGTATAGATGTTAACACATCAATAACAGGCGGTTAGTGCTGCGCCTGAAACTATGCATTGTAACAACGTACCAGCTCGCTAAACCAGTAGCATGAATTCACCTCAGTAAAGATTACTCTCTGCCATTCGATATTGTTCTACAAAGATAAGCAACGACAACAATGTCTAGAAGGTTCTTGAATTCGCTAGATGTACCTTCATTTGAGTAGTGAGTTGGTATAAACAGCGGAGGTCTTTGGAATGGAGAGTTCAGTTTGTGATTAACCGCGGTAAAGTAAGTAACGCGATTTGATAGTAAAATATAAAACTTGTTGTTAAAGTCTTATAAGTAAAGTAAACTGTTGTACTATATAAGTAAAATAAAAGGAAGTTAAACCGTTGTAATTATCGTAATTTAAAACGAACCTTGTTGATGTGTTAGCATCTATACGCGCGCCTCTAGGGCAGTAAACTATAAATTTAATACATACGCAAGTGTTAGGCTTGTGAGAGTAAATCATCGTTTGTTTGTTCGTTGCTTGGCAGTCGGTATTGAAAGTGATTATTGGGCGATTTTCATATAATTTTCCCTCGCGATTTTCTCCGGAAATTCATAGCAGATTTTATTAATTTTTGGATTGAAAAGCTAGTGCGTGTTTCGACGAAGAGTTTAAGCCAAAAATTAAGGCGATCCGATATCGGCGAGCCGAGATTTAAGTGTTTTAATTTGGAGTAATATTAAAAAAGTGTTTTGTTGATCTTCGGTTTTGTCTTATCATCGTTTGTTTGTTCGTTGCTTGGCAGTCTGTATTGAAAGTGATTATTGTACGATTTTCATATAATTTTCCCACGCGATTTTCTCCGGAAATTCATAGCCGATTTTATTAATTTTTGGATTAAAAAGCTAGTGCGGGTTTCGACGAAGAGTTTAGGTGAAAAATTAAGGCGATCCGATATCGGCGAGCCGAGATTGAAGTGTTTTAATTTGGAGTATTAATTTGGAGTTGATCTTCGGTTATATCGTATGAATATAACAATGTATGTATGTATGTACAAGTGTCTGTTGCTTTGCATTCTTTGACTTTTGTGGGAATAAAAAAAAAGTATTGAGCAAGAAAATAATGACACATGTGCTTGCACTGGGTCTTTAAATAATTTTAAGTATTAATATTATTTAACTGTAACGTCATCATATGATTGAACGCTGTTTTTTATTTTCCAATGTAACATTTACGAATGTGTTCATAGAAATCGAACAGGTACCGTGTAGCAAAAAGGTGTTAACACATCGCCCGTGAGTTCGAACACTCATTGGATTTTTTTTATTATTGGGAATAAAACAACGCAAAAAGGACGAATAAGGAAATTCATAACAATATGTTATTTTGGGCTAAGCAAGCACTTTAGAGATAAAGCCTGTCTCGAGTAACAAAAATCCAGCTATTCCAGCCTCTCATACAACCAGTCCTGCCTTGTGGCGTAGAATCTTAGGTCTTATCGCAAGCAAACGAAACATCGATGGGATTCTTCGAGAGAAAAATTCGCTGAAAAATGTTTGGCCACACAACGGAGAGTATCGGCGACGCATGAACCATGAGTTGCATGATCTCTATCCCGACATTGACATAATTAAGAGAATCACTATAACGCGATTGCGCTGGCTAGGCCATGTCAGTAGATTGGATGAAGACGAACCAAAACGAGGGTTTTTCGCAACCGAATTCGAACGAAGACGGAAAATAAGAAGTCCAGGACTCTGCTAGAGGGATCAAGTTGACGAATCCCTGCGTACACTTGCTATTGCCAACTGGAGAGATAAAGCAAAAGATCGAACTTCTTCGTTTTGTAAGGTCCGTGACCCCCGGGGTTGTTCGAGGCCGGACAGACTCATATATCTCTCCTGCAGCATCATATTGGAGCGATTTTGGAGCGATATTGGAGGATATGTTTACACGTCGCTAGGGCCACGCTCCAATTTATGTTGCACCTGTAAGGCAATCACTAGTTGGGGCTGCTCATCCGGTGTCCTATTCCCCGGAATGTCCCTGTGGCCTAACACCCACATGAGGTGAATATCGTACTGCTGGGCCATCTCGATAAGCAATTTGTGGCAGTTTTGAGCAGATGTTGAATACAGGAATACTTCCTGACCGCCTCACTGTCCAAAAAGAAATTAAACCCAAACACTTCAGGACTATTGTCCCCAAGCCAGTTGGGCATTTAATTTATTGTTTTCCCGTTACATCCCATGAAGGGATTAAGGAGAGCTTCTCACAAACCAGTGAGCTGCGCGTGTTCTAGTTTTACACTCAGTAACTGGGACCTACAATTTTACACCGGTTGCGAACCGTATTTTGGGAAGCTTTTTCATGGCTAAGTACTCGATAGTGTCACCATCACTATGCGAGGTGACCGCCGTCGAAGGAAATTAAAGGTGGTCAGAGCAGGGATCGAACCCACGTTCTCATGCACAAAAGCCTAGCATACTATTATCTAACAACTAAACTTTGAGCTTGATTCATGCTACAGTGTTCAGATCATCTATTGGAAAGGGACAACGCTAGTTCCCTAGAGTAGACCCCGTAGCTTATCTGATCATTAATTTTTGAACCATCCGTGTAGTACTTCACATAGTTCTCTTTGCCGAGAACTCCTTTGATGCTGTTATATATTTCCGGTATGATAATTTTGATATTTGCAATTGAATAATAGTTCCAAGTTGTCAAGTAGTCAACAAATGCAGGAATGTTGGCAGTAGCTTCCAGCACTGTTCCATGACCAACTCCGACCATGCTCCATTGTGAGAGTTAACTTACCCTAATGGCAGATATAGAAGGAATCTGCCTGCCTATAGTGTCCACCGGCAACAAATATAACAATACCGCCTGTGCCAGTGGGAGCGGTGCGCATAGCACCCATGATGCACATCATCGCCATTCTCTGAACCCTAATCAGTAGTGGGGTACCGAATCGAGGAACTGGTCCGGAAGAACCGATTTTTTAGAAGAACCGATTGGACCTTTACAAGAACCGATCGAATGACCGAAAGTGGGTTTAAAGGAATCAAAAGCGATTCCAAAAAGATCGAAAAGCGATTCTACAGGAACATCATAACCGGTTTAAATGAACCGTGAATAAGAGAACTCGTTTCCAAAGGAACCAAAAGTTTGGGCGAGAGTATAAAAATACGAATTTTTATCAAATTTTTTATTCTTTTAATAAGATATTTCACTTAAGCCTATTTGGGACAGCAATTTCCTGAGAACCCAAACCGGTCCAAATATCCGGTTCTTTTTGGAACCGGACTCGACACTATATGTTCTTAACGGTTCCTAAAATACGCGAAACCGCACATCACTACTAATCAGTAGTTCACAAAAGGTGAGTTTCCCAAGCCCCAATCATAGAGCAGTTTCGGTTTCACCACAGCTGTTTAGATCCAATGAATAATTCTCGGAGAAAGCCCCCATTTTCAACCTATAGCCCTCTTGCAGGTGAATAGGCCTATGGTCTCCTTGTCACCCTTTCCACTATGTAGGGTGTGAGACTAAACTTCCTGTTTAATATAACACCCAAGCATAATGTGCAAGCTTAATTTCAGAACCTTACAAAGTGATGGTTTCCGCGGAATATATTTTCTACCTTCGGGTAAAAAGTACCAGCTCAGTCTTGGCTGGGTTTACAGCTTGCTCGTTTTCACCCACCTATCTGCTGAAAGTTCGTAAGCTATCTTGGAGAATGTCCCTTGGAAAATTACTCTTAGTCTAAACAAAAAGTAATTCACTTCATGTCATAGAGAAATTCGGAAATAGTTATATTCTATAAATTTTTTTTCAAGGTCGTTTATGGCTGTTTACCTTAACTCTAATCTAAATTTGTCTCTGTCCACTAGGTATGAAATTGCATTTTTTCATCATCCCACTTTTGTGGTTAAAGTTGAACATCACATTCAGCTATATGAGTTATGGTCGCAACATAGTTTTTTGTGAGGGCTAAATTTCCATGACATCCACCACCGGAACGAAAAATTGCATGCCGCAATTTAACATGCCACATGTTTGCCCACAGAAGTGGAAACAATATGTCAAAAGTGAAAATGATACTCTTCTGGTTTAAAATTGTCAAAAGTACAATTTTGTTTAAAAAGATCTGTTTGTTTGTTTGAAACAAAATATTGTCAATAGTAAAAATTTGTTTAACATTCTTTTTTGTTTTTTAATAAGACCTTTCAAATTTACACTAAAATTTACTTAAGTGATAAGGTAAACAAAAACATACAAACATGTCGCTGTTTTGAAGCAACCTGGCACTTGTTCTACTTCTTTGGTATTAGTTATGCACATATTTTTATTGTATACTTAGACATTCCAAATTGTATCCACTGTCCTCTCCCTTCCCTCTGTTTAATCTTTTAATGTGCTGAAGATCTATCATGTGTTTGCTCTCCATACAATGTCATTAGGTATAGCGTATTTGAATGATGGCCCATCAATCACGATTTTTTTAATTGCTTCACAATTTATTTGCTTTGCAAAGCTACTCGCTATCGAGTCTGGCAAAATGTATACAGCTCGTAAAACTTTAATGTCTCTGGATATTTGAAGCTCATTTATTCCTTTTTTTGCCAATTTTTGTTGTTGGCGTTTGACCAAAGTTTACTTAACTCGGTCGCTAACACATCGTTGTGGTCAATACTGACATCACCACCATCAAAATCACCAACAGTACCCTGTTGTTCACACAACATACCAATTGTCTCCCTTTCCATACTTATTGCGCCAACTACGAATGAAGGTAGTTAGTTACTTTGGCGACTGTGTGCGATGCCGAGAAACAAAAAATGTAGTCCAAATGTTGCGGCAAATAAATGAACGCTTAGCTAACTTTTATGACAAGGTTACTCTTTACCGAAAATTTTAAATTGAATCGGGAAAAGTTTTGAAGATTTTTTATTGATATTTTATTAACACGATCTATTGCGCTTTTGTTTTAGCCAGGATTCATCCCGACAGTTGACTCTCACATTCAGTAATTACTTACACACTGGGAAAGATTAGCTGGAAGTCAATTCAGGCATTGGCAAATCCGCCATAAAGTCTATATTTTGTTTAGAATCCCATTTCTGATTGAAAATGTGAAAAAATTAGAAATAATGTCTATATCTCGGAAACGGATCGTCAAATCTAAAAAATAGCTAAGTTTTGGGGGTTTCTAAGGGTTTTCCATACAGTGGTCCAACTCGTATGGAAGAATTTAGTAAATGGCTATAACTCGGAAACGGCCCTTACAATTGCAAAAATAATAACCTTGTTACCTCCATATGAGGCTTTAATCTGTGGTTGTCGTGAATATGGCATCATTGTTTTATTAAATCGCCAAAACTAAAATTATGGAAATTCCGTAGAAATTACTTATTTTTTAGATTCGACGCTCCGTTTCCAAGATTTATAAACTTTTTCTACTTTGTTCATAATTTGGATCAAAAATGCGGAAGGGTTACCCAGGGAATCCCATTGCCCACGAAATATGAACCCTGGTTTCAAATAATAATTTTGTTTATTTTGAAATAAAAAAATAAACTTTTAATAAAAAATTATTTTTTTTAGTTTTTTAAATTCAAGTAGTTATTGGAGCATGCCAATATATTACTTATATCTGGTATAGCCGAATTAATTTTTACATTTTCCATTAATCCAAGAAATAGAATATTCACCACTACAGGATGATTTGATTGCTGGAACTAAAACTCGACTGACAGATCACATTTATTTCTTGTTGCTGTCATGGAAATATAACCATATGCCCTTGTTATTAATTTTCGCCACAACCGTCTATAAATTCACATGTCCCCCTATAAAAGGAACTCATTTGATAGAGTAATATCTTTCCCGTATGAGAGTCTGAAATATACAATTGAATACTGGTTACGCTTTCCTGCAGTCGACAAATACACGAACATTAGGAGCATCTTCCAATACTGCCCCACGACCGATTCCCTCCACGCCTGAATGTAATAGTTGTCTTAACCTGATGGCAGACGTAGAAGCAGTATACCTGCCTATAATTTCCTCCTGGAGCAAATGTAACATTATCTTGAGGTGCTTGAGAACTTTACCTCTCGTTCGCCAGCGACTAGGGCTCAGAAAATGGTGATAAAGTCTATCACGTGTGCTCTGCGTATCACACCCACTGATGTACATGCTCACTATTGTCTGAACTCTAGTAAGGCTATGTTAGGTAGAAGTGGCTATCACTGTTGACACACTTATTTCAATGAGGGCCGTTTTAACGCCTCAGGACGTAATATTTCGTCTGCATCGTTGAACCTGTAAAATTACTCCGTATGGTAAAGGCGCGTTCAAACCATATGAAATCTCATCCCAATATTCTAGGATGTAGCTAAAGAAAATACGTAAACTGGTCCACTGTACGGATCCAATTTATAATCCATGGAGAAAGTGACAATTTTTAACCTTTATCCTTCATAAATGTGTATAATACTATTGGCGCCTTTTCGTCTTTTCGTCTTTGTTAGATCGGAAACTAAACATGGTGTCCAAAATACCATCCAGATATTTTACACACTTTCGCATGCCTTACTTCAGACCCATTCAACGTCATAGATTATGAGGTAGTTAGTTTATTGCTGGGAGTAAAGAGAACCAGTTCGGTATTGGCAGAGTTTACATTTTAATTTCCAAACTACTTAAGCTACCCTTGAGAATGCCCCTTGGGGTAAGTGGCAAAGGTCATCTTACGTGGTAAAATTAAGAACCTGAAAAATATAATTAAAACACGACTAGGGTTGCCATACTTTGGTTGAGGGATGCCATATTTTCTCAGACGCAACCCAATATAATTTTAGGATGAATTTGTGGGCTCCGCGACTGAATTTTATTCCGGCAATTACTTAGTTATTAACCAATCACTTTTAACAAAATATATTCAGGATAACTATAAACAGGGTATCCGAAATTTCACACAAGCTGATAGTTCTGGGATTTAAAAACTTTTACTCTAATTTAAAAAAAACTATGCGGTTTTATTGTTGAAAATATTTTAAAATAATGAAAGGCTTTCGAACAAAATCATCTTCAGCGATGAGACTAATTTTCATCGGATGCCTTCGTAAATCGTCAAAATGTTTCTCTTTGGAGATCAGAAAATAGACTAGTGATTGTTGATACACCAATCATATCAATCATATGTCGCTGTTTGGTGTAGATTTTGAGCTGGAAGCATAACGGGAACATTATTCTCCAACAATGCTCCTGGTCTGGTAATAGCGGTTAATGTAGCTCTTGTCGCCACATGATATTTTGGCGTCGTTGTTCCCAAGTTGCATGATATCGATGTGGACAGCATGCGGTTTAAACAAGACATGCCATACATCCCTTTGACGATACAATTACAATTCAAACTTGGGCGAATTTTGGACAGCCTTAATATGGCAATATAAGCAAACAAATCAAAGAAATATCTACGAAACCTTTGAACCCGGTGATAGATTTTCCTAATTTTTTGGTATCACGCTTCTGGTGATTATTGCAAACATTGTAATGAAAACTGATGAATCACGTTCAACAATTGCCGACGCGATCTGGAGTTCCCCATATTTTAATCGAATAGGCGGAGATAAATATTCATAGAACGTAAACGGTCCGATGCAAAAAGTCTGTTAGGCACGACTGTTTTATTTTTCACTCTAGTTTCAGACTCTGTTGGATTTCATGTATGCACAGAAGAGTTGGATTTTGTTGTACTGTTTGAACGACTTTTTTTTTTCCTTGAAAAATTTTTAATTCTGAAAATTTCTACAACTTCATCAAACGATTTTTTTGTAATTTATTACTGCACCGATGCAATTCCTTAGTTGTGTAGTTAAACAAATACGTAGTAGATTTGTAAAAAATTTAACCAACTACGATAATCATATATAACCATTGCATTAGTTGACGTTAACTTTTTGTTAATTGAATTGTAATTGTCAAACAAATTAAAAACAGTCGATATAATCTAAACGAAATTTTAAACATTTAGCGAAAATAATTTAAATTGTTTGAGTCATAACTCGTCCGGATTGAAATATGTTAATGGTAAGAAATGTATTATACAGTTTCATGCAATCTCTGGAATATCATGCATGTATGTATGTACCTGACATCCCAATAAATGCGTGAATTCAAAAATTATCTTGGAAGAATATATAAATGTTTTGAAATTTTTCGGAACTACCAGGTATTCGAATTATTTTAGAGTCTGAATTATTAGCCATATTGATATATTTCGCTATTGTTGAATACATTACGAGCCGTTTCACTTCACAGGTTTGAAATCATAGGAAAAATTATTCCGATAAAATTCATAAGTTGCGTAGTTAAACAAATGCGATGTTGAAGCTTAAGGAAATGAAATCAGGTACGGGAATTATTCGGAATGATTGTGTAAGTTGACAATAACTCTTTGGTTTAGTTACGTTAGAAATACACATCAATGTGACATTTGAGTTGTCAACACAAAACAAACCAAATTATCGTAAACTGTAAATGAAATTTCAATTTGTATACAAAATTTGTAAATCGAAAAATTTTCGCATTGAAAGTATCACGTTTAAAACTAACCTCAAAGCACTGCAACAGTGCAAGTACGCTTGAGGACAAGAAGAACATGGTGGAAAAAGCTGTCTATTCTTGTGTTGGAGTTATATAGACCATTCAGTGTGTGTTGATACTTAGGGATCTTCGATCGGTACTAATTCGCATATGTAAATTACGAAATTGAGTTCGTACATATACGATCCCCTCGTGGGACGTAATGAGAAACCATTAATTTATTTATTGAATTCAGGCACAGTAATTAAGCATATTATGATGATCTTGTCACGGAGTTCGAAACTAGTCATGCCAGTGAGTGTGCTTAACTGAATTGTCTATTTACATCAAATTCCAACCGTTTTTCAATTAGAAAAATGTTCGTGACCTTGTAATCTTGTGGTATGAATTTTTGTAATACCAAAAAAGATTTTTAATACTAAAATTTCATTAAAATTCGAAAATCATATCAATTATTATTAATTTTGTTTAAGGACTTAAAACGACATTCAGAGGTATACCGAGATTTCGCAGTTTTTGAGATTTTCCACGAAATGGCAACACAATCCAGAGATTCTGCATACATTTTATCATTACTGGAGTCTCCATAAACTTTTAAGATTTCTCTCAAATTTTCAGTGAGTAAACAATATAAATGTTGGTAAACAAGTTGTTGCGAATGTTAAAATATCTGTTAGGACAAAATTGAAAAAAAAAATTTGAGAAGTCACCGTGCTCAAATAAGCAACTCTATTTTGTTAAGAAGTAAGTAAAAGAATTCGCTACCTTGTTATCTGTAACAAAGTTATCACAAAAACTCAGAGTCTTGATTTCCAGTAAAGATATTAAACTTTAAACTGCTCTCCCTGAAAAATTTTAGAATCGACTTAGGCTGTTATTGTTTGTGACCACAGATATGTATACCTGAACACTTTAGATTTCAAAGGCGATTCTAGAATCTGTTGAGCTGCAATGCGGTATACAAGAACATGCTTTAACACAAATTGAGAAAAAACCGGTTAACCGACGACAAATAACCGGTTTCAGGTTACGATTTTTAAAAACCCGGCACACGGTTAATGACAAAGAAACCGGTTTCACCGGTATTTCGATTTCGATTTTGGACACTCTAGCTAAAACCCAGTATTATCTACTGTATTGGGTAGTTTTGCTTTGGTTTGTGTCTAGACTATATGTTGGCAAATTTCTTGTTTAAGAGGAAGTGTTCTAGGTGGAGCCCGTAATCAATATTTAGTATATATTGTAGTTCTGAACCCAATAAAAAGTAAATTTCGAAAAGCCAATGTGAAAGAAATTAAAAAAAAGAACATTTTCTTAAATAAGTGCCTTTTCTTAAAAAAGTAAATTTTCCCAACAAAATACCTATTGATATTCTTAAAAAAGGTACATTTGTTAAAAAATACCTTATCTTACAGAAGTACCGTTACTGAAAAAAGGAAATTTTCTTACAAAAAGTACCTTTTCTTAAAAAAGTATTAGTTTTTAATATAATTACCTTTTCTTAAAAACGTACATCTTCTTACAACAAATTGCCTTTTCTTAAAAAATTATCTTTTCTTTAAAGAGTAAATTTTTGTGAAAAAATAACTTTTTTTTGAGATAAGTACCTACTCTTAAAAGTGTACCTGTATTTGAAAAAAGACCAATTCTAAAAAAAATTCCCATTTCTTAAAAAAAAAACTTTTCCTCAAAAAAATACTTTCTCTTGAAAAAAATACCTTTTCTTACAAATATTCCTTTTCTTAAAAGCACCTTTATTTATAAATAAAATAATAACTTGTATTTTCTTTTCTTGAGATAAGTAGCCTTTTTGAAAATGAGTATATTTTATTAAAAAATTCACCTTTTCCTAAAAATAGTACCACTTCTTTAAAAACTACCTGTTTTAAAAAAGTACTTCCTTGTAAACAAAATGTCTACTTTTATGGCTTTTTCTTACAGAAAGTACGTCTTCTTAAAAATTTTACCTTTTCTTAAAAAAAAGATTACCTTTTGGGAAAATATAATATATATTCTTACAAAAAGGACCTAAAAATATATTTTAAAAAAAATACGTTCTATAAAAAGAAATTTTTTCTAAAAAAAAAATTCCTCATTTTACAAAAAGTGTCTTTTGTTAAAGATCCATTTAAATTATCGTATTTTTCAACGGGTGCCTTAGGCGTGTTGGAACTAACTAGTACATAATATATTGCGAAAGGACCTTCGTTCCAACCGGGTGTCCCCTGAGACCTCATGGGATTTTTTTATATTTTAACAAGTTGTAGAAAATATTCAAGACTTTCAGTACATTTCAAATAAGCACGTAGTTGTGCTGAGTTATTGACATTAACGAAGGCACAGTTAAATTCAAATTAACTACGTTGAAGTTAATTTTTTTCACATACTTGGCTATATTAATTATTTGTAAACATTTTCGTTAAAATCAACTATGCGTCAGTTAATACAAATTTTTTTTATAATCGTAGTTATCATTACCCAATTCATGTTAACTACTCAACAGTCATGGGAATTACACCTAGGAAATGGTTGAAATATTGGTAATTAACAACTACGAAATTATTTGGGTGTACAAATCCACGATCTAGTGAACGTAGTAGTGTAAGAAAGTTTTAGAATAATCTCTGATTTTTATTGATTGTCAGTGGAAGTAATTATTACTCAAATATTCTAGTTAATTGCAACTAAAAAGCGTAGTTAAATTCAAAGCAACTACGCTGTAGTTATTTATTAACACGGAACTGATAATATTGTTTATTTGAAAAAAAAATTCGTTAAAAGCACCACTTATCGTTGACAAGAACCATAGATTTAGTTAAAGCGTTTATCTTTTCACAAAAGTAGTAATCATCTACCAATTCATATCAACTACGCAATAGGCAGGGGAATTTCACATACGGCGTCTTTGACATTTTGGATATTATGAACCACGGAATTGTTTGGGTGTAGAAAATTTGAGTCCTGTAAAAAATCGAAATTAACCAATTCCACCTATTAAATATCCGCGTCGTAATTTCGTATTCGGCATTATCAAAGAAATTTGCGCGAATGTACTAGCGACGTATTTACCTAAATAGATCCAACGAAGTAGAGTGCGCTTCTGTAGTGACTGCTGAACGGTATTGCAGAGTGTTGGCCGATGTCAACGATCATATGCATTGCAATTGAATTGGTGAGTAAGTAGTGTTGGTCCCAAGTATATGACGAAGTAAGTAGTTGGGCACTCACTAGTCAGCCAAATTTGCGGTAAACTGCTGCAACAAATGAATCCCACTGACATCAGTGATGTCAAAATACTGAATGGACATGCAATATATTTGAGAATATAAACAACATGCAACACTTTATAGTTGTTTCTGCTTTTGGGTGGAGCAAATTTCATTTCACTAATGGTGAACTTTTAATTAAATCGGGTAAAATTGAGCAAAAGCAACCAGAGTAATAGGAGATTTTTAACTGCTAGAAACTGTTTTCATTGTACATTCATTTCATTACATCTAAGTGGAATACATAGATATGTTTATTACTATTATATCCATGATACACGAGGGTGATTTTAAAAATAGGATGTATAACAGGATTGTTGTTCCTGCACATACAATATTATTAGTTCGGTGCTAAAGTCTAAGTATTAGCTGGACAAATTTAATCAGAAAGTGAAACATTGTTCATCTCCTTAAATTCAATATCTCAAAATCATAACCAAATTTCGTAGTCTAATTCACGATTGAGATGCGCTACAATTTGTATCCTAAGTTCAATGTTTTTTTGGTTTTGGTTGCTGCTCTCTTTTTTTTTGGAAAAAAACGCTAGTGGAGTTTTAGACTTTTTTATTAAATTATTACCCTTTATCACGATAAAAATTTGTCACCTAAGTGAGGACTTTTTAATGTAAATCTAATATTTTATTTTTATTAATATTAAGTACTCATTTTATTTGTATGGTAATCATACAATACTTTCTGTGGGAAATGGAAGGTTTTTGTTTAGGGCCTCAAGATTTCAGCTGAAGGGCAGAGCTCTTTTTTCGGTGTATTGACATACAACATTTCCAAGCATATCGTGAAAGAACGCTACTTTCTGGTGATGCTGGATAGGTGAACGTGGGACACAAATTGTGTAAGCGCACACTCACAAAAAGCTTAACCAATCAGGCTGCTCATTTGGTCCGCCTTCACTCACTCTAGCTAGCTAACGGAGGTTTCCGATAAATCCATTGCCCCGCACATACCGTGAGCTGCTTGGACTGCCCATAGAAGGAGTCATTTTTGGTCACTCCCAAGTGATTGGCTATCAGGAACTTTCCACTGCCTTGGACAGTCCCATGTCGAAGAGAGTTTGTGTCAACCGTAAATTCGGCTGTTGTCACCGAATTGCGGTTTCCACAACCGAATTGAGGTTGGCACGACTTAGTTTAGTCCTTAGAACTGAAATTCAGCTAAGGCAACCTCGATACATTATCGAATCGGTTGCGACAATGGAATCTTCACCTATATTCATTATGAGAACTGAATTTGTTATAAGTTTCGTTGCAACAACCGAAATTGGAATTAATTCGGAAACAGCAACCGAAATTGTTACCAAATTTGGTTATATCAACCAAATGTTGCATCAATGCAAGTGCAGGAACCGAATTAGGCATCAGTTCGGTTGCAGCAACCGAATTTGGCGCCAATTCGGTTGCTGTAACCGAATTTTTCATAAACTCTTTTGAGGCAATTAATTTTCAATTCCGTTGCTGCAACATAATTTTATATATTTTAAAACTTACGTTTAATATTGTGAAGCAAAAATTTTTTTAAAACAGCAAAAAAATTTACAAATATTGCGCTCCGGTGATATTAAGATCTGTTATGGTTCATAGGAAAGGTAAGTAGAATAATTCAATATTATTGTGAGAAGCTCTCCTCAAATCCTTCATGGAATGTAATGGGAAACCATTTTTAACTTCAAATGTTGTACAGATAATGTCCATATTCATCAGGGTGCCAATAATTAGGGTTTTCTAGGTCGGTCGTTTGAGATTTCCTGCCATTGTCTGTTTATTGAAAGGTTTAGAACTAAATCGACAGACACAACACATTGGAATTGGTGTGGGAACCCTGTTGGTCGGGGCTTCCAAAGCGGTCAAAATTGGATGTAAAATGGATTTGTTACCCCAAAGATTACCCCATATGAATTATTTCCTCGCTTTGGAATTATTTTTTAGATTATTGGAAAATAAATCATCACTAAATTAGTAGAAACAAAAATTTAAAAATTCTGTTGTAATACTATCTAAATTCGGTTGTGACGACCTCTAGTTCGGCTGTGACGACCTATAAATCGACTGCGACTACCTGTAATTCGGTTGTGACAACCTCTACTTCAGTTGTGGCAACCTCTTATTAAGCGGTGCCAACCATAATTTGGTTGTAACTACCTCGAATTCGGCAGTGTGATAATCTTTAACACAACTGTGACAACCTCTAATTTGGTTTGTGACAACCTCTAGCTCGGCTGTGGCGACCTATAAATCGACTGCGACTACCTCTAAGTCGGTTGTGACAACCTCTACTTCTGTTGTCGCACCCTCTTATTCGGCCCTGCCAAACATAATTTGGTTGGAACTACCTCGAATTAGGCAGTGACAACCTCTAGTTTGGTTGTGATAATCTCTAACACAGCCGTGGCAACTTCAAGTTTGGTTTGTGACGACCTCTAAATCGACTGTGATGACCTCTAGTTTGGTTGTGGCAATCTCTCATTCGGCGGTGTCAACCCTAAGTTAGTTATAACTACCTCGAATTTGGCATGTTTGTGACAAATTTGGTTGTGACAAAATCCAATTTGGTTGTGGCAACATCTAATTCGGCTGCGGCAACCTCTAATTCAGTTGAGACAATGTATGATTCGGCTGTTTTGGCCTCTAGTGTGGTTGAGACAAATTCTAAATTCGGTTACAACAAATTCGGCAGATTCAACCAAATTTTTCCGTGAGTGTTGTTCGAAATACCACCCTTTGTAGGTACATTTAAGTAAACTACCTGCTGGCAAATTGAAAGTCAGAAAATTTATATGAAATTTTTCTCGGTACACCGTCATGGTAGTCTATGACTTTGCTATGGCTATGGGAAGCAGTGAGCGATGATTTTATAACCGAAAATATAACAACAACGTTGAATCTGGTTTCCTAGGCCAGAAGGAAGATTCTTTAAAACCTTGGATACACACGTAAACATTCAGAATTCACCAACATCAATGAACTTCCACACTTAATAACAATAAACAACCGGTCTGCTGTTCATGGTCATAAACCACAATCCAAGTCGTGTTTCCCAGTAGTGGTTCCTCACTCCGTTATGTGATTTTAAGGCCTTTTACATATTCCATGATTGAAAGTATCACCAGCAAAAAAAAAAAAAGTTAAAATCTCTTTCCCAATACAATTTCTCAACCGAGTGCGAATGTGATCTGTTATGTGGTGTTATTGTTATTGTTTGTTTGGTTAAATTATTTTGAATTCTGTTGGAATTTCGAATTTTATTCTTCAATATGTCCAATATATATTTTATTTACCTGCGAATAAATTCATGTTGAAATGAATTAAAATGCATGACTTTTTCAGGAAATATTATTGAGGGGTAGTTTCGTTATGCGAATGGCCAGATATATGACTGAACAAATGATTTATATTCATGGAGTAAACAATATTTCGATGATATTTTGTAACATGTAAATAGTGATAGTATGTAGGCGTTTGGAGGTTTTTGGTATGGGTCAATCAATAGAGTTCGTCAGGAGACTCTGAGAATGAAATAGCCAATTCTGTGGAGTCGGAGTTGTAGTCGTAGTCTGGGATATTTGTCTGGAGTCGGAGTTGGAGTCGTACAAACTTGGACGACTCCGCCTCAAAGTTTAGCCCGGCCATCGAAAGTCGGAACTTTCGAGAAGAATACCAGCCTGGTCCTCGATCTCGAGCGAAAGCTTCGTTCGTGTTCTTGTCGAAAGAAAGTTGATTTGGGTTCCACAATCTTGTCATTATTCAAAACTTTTCAGTACAAATCTGAGTTCCTCTATTTCGAATGTAGTGTTTATTTGGAAACAAGCATAGAGTCACTCGAACGAAAGTTTCGACTTAGAGGAACCCAATTTTAGTCGAATGCGAATTTAGTTACCAGTTGGAATGCAAAATGTATTAAAGACTTTTCAGCCAACATGTCAAAAGGATTGTTACCAACTGCATGCAAAATATATATCAAAATGAATTCATGAGTTTCCAATCCGAAAATGTAATTTTCCTATGCGAAAGTTTGTTTAAATATTCCGCTCAAGTTGTAAAGTTAATGGAAACAAGAAGTGTGTGCGTCACAGGAGAAACTTGGTTTTACTTTAATTTTTCTTTATATGGATACAAAATTCACAGCATGTCAAAGTAAACATCCCATCTAGAGCATACTGTCCGACATACATACGCATATTGAACTTTTATTTGATGCTCTTAAGAAGTTTAGAGTAGGCATACCAATTATTGTACATAGAGCAATATCGCCTGCTACAAATGTACACAAAAGTAAGATATTCGCTGACCTCTAAGGTTTTCAAACAGGCTCCAATAAAATAATAGGTGTAAAAGACAGTGCTAAATATTTCGAACTGCGGGATATTTGTGAATAGTCGATGCGGTTGTAGGTAAGTGTTTTGAATAGTGCTCGAAGATTTCTCTCCGAATATCTCTGCCACCAAAGAAAAATCTACAATCTCCTTACGTGGCAACACTGTTAAGAATCTCAAAATGACAAGCTATATAGCATATTTTTTAATGGGGTTTTACCAGGCACATGTGATCGATTATGGTGTACGAAATTGATACAAAACCAAGTAAAAAGACCAGAGAGCGATAAGCAACCAGAAGCAAACTAAGTTTAAATAGTGTTTGATTGACACTAATTACAGCTAAATTATGTTTTGTGTTGGTTGCATCGAACGAAAATACGGATTCCCTTTTATTTCTGTCAGTTTTATATCCATCCGAAGAGTAAAATACAACCGGCACTCGAACCCGACGAATTAACCTACTACCTCGTCGTCATCGATAGAACATAAAGAGAAGGATGACGACTCTTGTCTATTGCTACATGGTTTAATCGTGGCGACTGAAACAACGTACCATGATATCTAAACCCAAGAGTATTTTTAAATATGTACAGTCAGTCAGTATTGTACATTCGCAGATCGAATGCAGTCGCTTCATGCTTGAACATGGTTGGGAAATATTTCGGGCTAATTCCAAAAATTTTTTTTCAAAAATAACGAGATTTTAGGGAAATCATATATATATACCCTTTCGCTGGTGTCAGCAATCTATACTTCATATATTCAGTCGATCGATATCCAGCGTAGGATGTCCAGTGTAACGGGCGGTTAATGAATATCTCTGAATCTGGTTTTATATCCGCATAAATCGACTTGATTTTTATGCAGCTAAAACCCACTAATGTGTGTTGACGCACAAACACTCCATAGATTTGGCACTGCCATCAATTTATATACAAAGCGTAGATATGGAAGAATCAGGAATATTCAAGGGGATGTTGTTTGGACTAATAACATATATATGCGCTGTGTTCAAAAAAGCGGCTCAAGCCGTGGAAAAGATATGTCGCTAAAAAAATAAGTGTACCTCACACATATTGGCTGGAGCTTTCTGATCTTGGCAGAACTTCTTCCCAGAATTTAAAAGAGAGCTAAGGCGCAGGTTGGCGACTCTGGTTATTTCGTTGGTTTTGGTGGTTGATAAAGATAGTATTTATCATCAATTTGTGCCTTGCAACACCGTTTTGCATGCCACATCACTCCGGACAGAATAATGTTACGTGTCTATATCCATCCTGTTAATTGGGGATGCCCCATTAGATCACCTAGATCTATCTCCTGTATCTCAGTGAGGTTGTGCAGAATGGGACGATCTGTAGTCTATTCATTAGAGCAGGGCAACCGCAGAGGAGATATTCCACCGTCTCCTCTTCTTCGCAGGCACGGCAGTGGCCATTATATGGAAGCTTCAGCCATCTTTCGTGGTTACCGATTGGCCAGTGCCCGGTCAGCAAGGCAATTAGCCTTGATATGTTCCCCCGATTATGGCTAATCAGTGATATAGTCCGGTGACCATGGCCATGGTGGCCATGTGTTTCTGGATATGCGGCACGTGTCCGTCCTATCCAATCTGGTCTTTGCTCGTTTAAGGTAATGCAGGAAAATACCTCTTTTGACCGACCCTATAGGCGTTGCGACTGACACCATACGGAGTTCGATGGAAGAGCATCATGACCTGGCTAGTTCGTCTGCCCTTTCTTACCCTAGGAGACCTTGTGGCCTGGTATCCAAGTAAAAACCACACTGGCCAGCCGACTTAGCTCCAGAAGGTTTTGTCTACATTCACTGACGAGTCTAGATGCAGTGTTGTTAGATATAACTGAAAGGAGAGGCGCCTGACTATCTAGAAATATTCTAATGGGCTCTATTGTCCGTTGTAGTGTAAGTTCGGCGCAGGCTTCCTTGATAGCCAGTATCTCCGCTTGGACAACGCTGCACTTGTCTGGGAGTTTGAATGACAAATTGAGGCTGGCATCTTCAAAGAAGAAACCCGAACTGGTTCCACATTCCAGTTTGGCCCCGTCCGTAAATACTTTGATGCCAAAACCTGTCAGTGGCTCCCCTTTATCCCACTCTATTCTTCTTGGGAACCTAACATCGAATACGCTATCGAACGTCAGTAAGGTGGTGCAGTAATTGGTGGTTATATTGAGTTGTGTAGGGATTATATGTAGTATTCTCGCATGTCCATATGCGTTGCTCTTCCAGATTCCAAGATCATTTACACTCCAGGCTGTACTAGCTATTATGTGAAGATCAATTGGTATAATATGAAGCACTGCGCTAAGGGCTTCAGCTGGGTGCTTTCTCATTGCCTCTGTTAAGCCGATACAAGCTGATCTCTTTACTCTATACAATAGTTTCATGGTGGGCGTCTTTCCCACGTCAGGCTACCATACCATTGCTCCGTAGGAGAGTATAGGTCTGATTATACTAGCGTATACCCATAGCACCATTTTCCTTCGGAGACCCCATCGGCTTCCGAACATTTTCCGACAACCACAATACGCAACGGTGGCTTTCTGTCCGCTTCCAGGGTAAGTTAGGGTCTAGAATCACGGCGAAGTACTTGGCGTGAGTTGATAGTGGAATCTCTATTCCACTTATATTGATCTTCGGCATCTTGGAGCGTGGCCGTCGGTGGTGCAATGGAAGTGCGCGCGGCTCTTGTGAATGCGAACGTGGGTTCGATCCCTGCTCTGACCATCTGAAAAATTTCTGTCGACTGCGGTCACCTCGCTTTTTGACGGCGACACTATCGAGTCTTTAGCCATGACCAAGCTTCTCAAAATACCGTTTGGAACCGGTGTAAAACTATTGGTCCCAATCAGTGATTGTTAAATTAGAACGCGCACAGCTCACTGGTTTGTGAGAAACTCTCCCTAACCCCATCAAGGGATGTAACGGGAAACCATGTGTTATGTGTGTTGAAACTTGTCAGTGGTTCTTCTTTATACCACTGTATTCTTCTAGGGAAACTGACATCGAATATGTTATCGGTCGTCAATGAGGGGGTGCTGCAATCGGCAGTTATATTGAATTCTCTTGGGATTATGTGTAGTATTCTCGTATGTCCATATGCGTTGTTCTTCCTAATCCCAAGTGCATTTAGTCCAGGTAGCACTAGCTGTTATCTGAGGGTCAATTGGTATAATATGAAGCATTGCATTAAGTGCCTCAGCTGGACGCTTCCTTATTGCCCCTGTTATACTGCTGCAAGCTGATGTCTGTTCTCTATACAATAGTTTCATGGTGGACGTCTTTCCCACGACTTGCCACCATACTAGTGTATGTCAATACTAGTGTATGTTATACTAGTGCATGTCCGTCTGGTTCTGAACGTTTTCTGACAAATGTAGTACGTAACGGTTGCTTTCTGTGCGCGGTGCCCTATGTTACGTTTCCAGGATAGGTTAGGGTCTAGAATCACGCCCAAGTACTTGGCGTGAATTTATAGTGGAATCTCTATTCCACTTCGCCGAGGAGGGTTAAACTTTGTCCTCGTGGTAAAATGCATGACCTCAGTTTTCCCTGGATTCACTCCTGAGTGATTTCGGGGCTCCATTCATGATTTCGGTCAACACGGACGGGATCAAACCAGGTACCATTATTGCCACGTCATCTGCATACACCACGGTTCTAATCCTCATATTGTCCAGTTTTAGTAGTATTTTGTTGATCACGAGTAACCAAAGTGGGGGAGACACGACTCCACCCTTAGGAGTTCCCCTATTTAATCACTTTGATGACTCACTTTTGCCCATAGTGGCGTTGATAACTCTGCTCTGTAGCATTGTCACTATCCAACTCTTGATGAATGTTTCCACGCCTAAATCTTCAAGCGATTCTTCTACAGCGGCTGAACTCATATTATTTAATGCACCCCCCATATCCAAGAAGGCCGCGACTCTACTGTGTCTGCTCTTTTGAGTAGAAAAATCTCCTTCTTTAGCAGTATCATCCGGTCTCCACTGAAGTCGTACCTACCACTTCCAGCTGACACAAATATAAGTGTAATGCCATCAAACACTATCCGCTATTTCCTACTTCCCCCTTCGTACGGTTCCATTGACACTATGCGAGTATATCGTATAGAGGACTTCTACAGAGCGATGGATAGATCAAATTCTTTATACAGATGATTTGTTTTTGTTGTTTTCTAGTTAATTGCATAACTCTATATCCTTTCCATATTAAATTTGTTTATTTCTTTTGACTCTTTCTTTGTTTTCACTATTTCATTAAAGGCACATCACCGCGTATGAGGAACCGAAATTTGTCCACATTGCTCATACGTATAGGAGCTAGGAACAATATGAATAATGTACATTGTACTATATAAGGATTATAACGAACCGAATAAATTTCTTTAGAATTTTTATGCGAAAAATATTGGATTTGATGCTGTTTTTTATTATTGATTTTTTCACATACCTCAGGAATTTCAAATGCCTCCAAATATTGTTTCAGAGCGAAACTAATACAAAACCTAAAATATTCAGATTTGGTGTCAACCACCAAAATTGAATAGAAAATAAACGAAAAAGATTTATCGCATCAATACAATCACGTAGTATCCAACAGCACATTTTCGGTTTGCATGGGGTTCGAGTTTGCTATACAAAAAAGAAGTGAACTGGAAATTCTTGGGAAGAAAAAAAATGAAGTGGAATGTTTATTTGTTTTGGATGTTATCGCTGCTTTAGCAGGACGGTACGAATTAGGGTGTCGTTCTTTTATTTTATCAAATTGCTTGGAATTTGTACGCCTTTTAAAGTGCATCAATAGCGTTTTAAATTTTGAGAGAAATTTTAAAAATTATAAAGCGTTATTTACAAAATTTATCAAAAGTTTACGAAAAAATGTAGTGCATGGTATTATTGAGCAAAATCATTGCCAAAACTGGTGGTTTATGCATACACAATAAAAGTTTGGACATTTTGCTTTAAAAACGTTGACTAACAAACCAAGATAATCTTGGTTGTTGACCGAGTTTTAAGTAAAATTCAAAAAACGTCCGGAATACCAGATTTTTGGGGGAAATAGGACTAGCACGAAATCAGTCTAACCTCTTCCGAAAAATCTCAAAGTACTTTACCCTATAAGCTTTCAAATAAAGCTTGAGCAAAAACATAAATTTTGGAACGAAGTTCCTTATCGCACGTTGCGGGATGGGGGCTAAATGATAAAAAATTAAACAACTTTTTTTTAACGAGTTTATTACAACCCACTATTAGCAACTATATTGGGTACTTTTGCTTTGGTTTGTATCTAGACTAACATATGGTGGGGAATTACTTGTTTAATGGGAAGTTTTCTAGGTGGGGCTTGTTACCCATATCTATACGATATATATAAAAATGGGTTTTTGTGTGTTTGTTTGAATGTTTTAGTACCTTATAATATCGAAAAGGGTTGGGCAGATCTTTTTGAAATTTTCGCAGAGTGTAGCTGTGTGGTCGGTGGTGAAAATAAATATTTTTGAAAACGCAATATGTGGAGGACCAATCACCAATCGCTTTGAAAATTTCTGTGGCTGTATTTGACAGAAAAATTCGTGATCCAACAAAAAATGTACGGTAGCGGATAAGTGGGCGTGGCATACAACTTGTAACTGCTGTATCTCATGAGGTATCAGAGGTATGAATATGATATTTCGTATCTAAGTTGATTGTACAGTTCGAATTACACACCCCCTTTAACACAAGTCGCTCTGGCGGCTTTTCAAATACAGCGATTGAGGTACTGATGACCCGCTGATAGTACCAGGCTATACTTGGAAAAGATTGGATAAAGGGGCGTGGTACCACACATACAATTTGAAATTTAAAATGGCTATGTATCATGAACTATTAGAGGTATGAAGATGAAATTTGGTATATAAGTTGTTCGTACAGTTCTAATTACAGCCAAGGTAGAAGTGGGCAGTGCCACGCCCTCTTTTCAAAAATCGCTCCGACGGCTTTTCTAATGGACTGATTGTTATGAAAAGAGTACTCTGAGGTACTCATGACCTGCTGATAGTCTTTGGGTATACTCGGAAGTGATAGGATAAAGGGGCGTGGCACCGTCCATACAACTTGAAATTTAAAATGGCTGTATCTAATGAACTGTCAGAGGTAAGAAGATGAGATTTGGTATATATATTGATTTGCAGTATGAATTACAGCCAGGGTGTCAGTGGGCGGTGCAACGCCCCTTTTCAAAAATCGCTTCGACGGCTTTTCTAATAGACGGAATGTTGTGAAAAGTTTACTCTGAGGTACTCGTGACCTGCTGATAGTCTTTGGGTATACTTGGAAGTGATTGGATAAAGGGGCGTGGCACCGTCCATACAACGTGAAACTTAAAATAGCTGTATCTCATAAACTATCACAGGTAAGAAGATGAGATTTGGTATATATATTGTTTTGCAGTATGAATTACAGCCAGGGGGGAATTGGACGGTGCCACACCCCCTTTTCAAATCAAACCTTTTTAACAGTCATAATAATAGTTTGATCGTTCTGAAAATTTTACAGTATTTTACAGTTGGTCTACAGATATGTACAGTCTATTCGGAAGCAACGTGCCAAAAAGGGCGAAGGTGCGCCGCCCACACACGTCAATATTTGACTGTTGCATATATCAAACAATTGTTCGTACCCCAGGAACTTGAAAACATATTACTATATTGTAGTTTTGAATCCAATAAAAAGTAAATTTAGAAAATCCAAAGCGAAAGAAGTTTTGCGAAAGAAAATAAGTGCATTATCTTAAAAAAGTAAATTTTGTCAAAAAATAAAATATAAAGAACCTTTTCTTAATCTTAAAGAAGTATCTTTGCTTAAAAAATGTAAATTTTCCTACAAGAAGTTACTTTGCTTAAAAAAAATCATTATTAAATAAGTACCTTTTCTCAATAAAGTACATTTTCTTACAACAAATTGCCTTTTCTTAAACAACTAAATTTTCTTTAAACAGTACCTTTTTGTGAAACAAAATAACTTTTCTTGAGATACGTACCTACTCTTAAAAATTTACGTATTCTTGGAAAAGGGACCAATTCTAAAAAAGTTCCATTTCTTAAAAAAACCATTTCTTCAAAAAAAAAAAATAACTTCTCTTAAATGAAATACCTTTTCAAAGAAAATAGTTTTTCTTAAAAGTTAATTTTCTTAAAACTAAAATACTATCTTTTCTTTTCTTGAGATAATAGCCTTTCTGAAAATAAGTAAATTTTCTGAAAAAAATAACCTTTTCCTAATGAGAGTACCACTTCTTTAAAAAGTACCTGTTCTTAAAAAAGTACTTCCTTGTGAAAAATATTCATACTCTTATGGCTTTTTCTTAGAAAAAGTACTTCATCTTAAAAATAGTATCTTTTCTTAAAAAGAAATCCTTTTAATAAAAGAAGTACCTCTCTTTAAAAACGACCTTTTCGGGAAACTATAATACATATTCTTACAAAAAGGACCTAAAAATATACTTTAAAAAAATACATTCCAAAAAAAAAAATTTTTTAAAAAAGTTGAGCATTTTACAAAAAGTGTATTTTTTAAAGGTCCATTTAAATTATGGTATTTTTCAATGGGCGCCATAGGACTGTTGGAACTAACTAGTACATAATATATAGCGAAAGGAACTTCGTTCCAACCGCGTATCCCCTGACACCTCATGTAATTGTTTTAGTGATGAGACACCCTAGTATACATATCGCACCGTAACTACATAAGCGTCATAACTCAAAATATACAAATTTTCAGAAGAGGCACAAAAAAAAATTGACGAGAGTTGTCAATAAGGGACATATTTATAGGTGAGACGTAAGAGGCGATAGAATTGCGACAGAACTTTAGAGCAGCTAGAAATAGTCATTGGTTACTGCTTGTAACCAACAACTTTAAATTGGAAAGAGACTCTTCTGATAGTTTGTGTATAGTTATGATATGAGTAAACACCAAGACGTGTTGCTTGTAGATTGAGAGTTATTATGCGTTGCCAACAGGAGTTCTAGTTGTAGTTTTAATGCTTTCAAAAATCTCAACCAATTTCAGATCTTCGTTATAACTGGTGATTCAAAAAATGGAAAAATATATATTTTCCCATTACATCCCATGAAGAGATAGATTCTCTCAACCAGTGATCGGTGCGCTTTCTAATTTTTCGCTCACTGATTTGAACCTTCAGTTTTACACCGGTTCCGAACGGAATTTGGAAAAGCTTTCTCATGGCTGTGTATAATAAGTATAATAAGTATAATAAGTATAATAAGTATAATAAGTATAATGAGTATAATAAGTATAATAAGTATAATAAGTATAATAAGTATAATAAGTATAATAAGTATAATAAGTATAATAAGTATAATAAGTATAATAAGTATAATAAGTAAAATAAGTATAATAAGTATAATAAGTATAATAAGTATAATAAGTATAATAAGTATAATAAGTATAATAAGTATAATAAGTATAATAAGTATAATAAGTATTATAAGTATAATAAGTATAATAAGTATAATAAGTATAATAAGTATAATAAGTATAATAAGTATAATAAGTATAATAAGTATAATAAGTATAATAAGTATAATAAGTATAATAACAAAAGCTGCTTTCAATTGGACGTGATCCTGTAATTTTGCAGATTCCACTTATATTTATAAATTGGGTCGATAACCGATGTAGTGTCAGTCGAATGCAGCGACGACTTCAGTAAAACGTGATTTGTCAAATAAATATGTCGATGAGCCAACCATAGATGTGACTCCGCATTTGCAGTCTTCCAACTGTACATTCGACGACTGTCGTCAAGCTCCTAGGTTAAACTCAATCATATAATCATAGTGTAATTCCACTAAATTTTCAAATTCAAAAATGATTATATAAATGTTAGGCCATAAGGCTTGCCGCACATTGGACACGTATTAGTACATATTTATACGATACTGTTCGTATGATTTGGGTGCCTTTTTCTCCGTTCCTAGGCATCTTTGGCTAAAGCAGTTTTTTGGGATTAGTGGACCACAAGGATACGAAACAAATGATTTTATCGATTTTCGTCTACTTAATTTTTTCTCAAATTTCGGACTCTTTTTAAAAAAAATTTTGGAGCAAGGCCGGTCGGGCACATATTAGTCAAAATTAATTTTCAACGCACGAAAGTTTATAAAAATCTCAACAGGTAGGGATTGTTGTCGGGATTCTGAAGTACACGCACGTGTACAAAAAAATAGTTTCCTACAACATATCATGCAAGGATTGGGGAGAGCTCCTCACAGCGATTAGGCTGTTCGCTTTCTAGTTTAACACCTATAGTTCTACACCGGATCCGACCAGTGTTTTGATAAGATATTTCGTGGCTAAATACTCGGAAAAGTCGCTGTCAATAAGCAAAGTGACCGCCTTCGAAAGACAAATAAGGTGGTAAGAGCAGTGATCGAACCCGCGGTCTCATGTACATGAGCAGCGCACACTGTCATTACACCACCGACGGCCACACGCATGGATATGTCCGACTAATTCGTACCCTACGTGCGAGGTTTCCATAGTACCCTAATATTAGGATCGTTCGTGAGTGCTTCCACCAGTCATATATATAAAACAGCCGGTGTCATGAAAAATCACCAAATTTCAAATCGCCCAAAGTAAAATTAGAAAGTTAGCCCAAAAATTAACATCCTATGCATATGTATGTATTAGTGTATTCAAAACCGAAACCGTTTAACCGAATTCCTGTAGGTTAACCGTGTGTTGGTTTTATAAAAATTGCTATATTCGAAGACCCGGTTTCACCGGTTACTTCAAGTCGATTAATCGGGATTTTCAGTTTTTGATATAACGCCGCAGAATCAGACACCTTAAGTTGCAACTTTACCTTAGAGAGTAAATCAAAATTCCGAACGGTTTCAAAATATGAGCCTGACAAAATTATCACTTTTTTTTTCAAAAATCAAAAAGTGTATGACTGGGAGCCACGGGTCTTTCCTTGCATTGTGTTCGCAAATTCGAGGTACATATCGTTAAATCGCGGTCCTTATAACGTTTGCGAGGGTCGTCAACAGTTAGGGTCTTTCTTCCTTTATTATATTTTCCGTGTATTTTCATTGTCGATTTAACGGTGGCCGACCGTGCTTTGCATTTTACCTACTGCCAGGATGATGAAGTTTCAGGCGCCTATTATGGATGAGACGCTGACCAGAATGCAGTGTGTCGCAACTGGATTTTGGTTTCTTCAATTCTGAACCGCCGTTCGCCAGGGGTGTTGGATCATCCGCCTTCAAAGAATAGAAGAATATGTCCACTACATCGAAGAGCTTCAGTGACAGTCTCTCCTAATAATCCTGAGGCGTATAAGTGATAACATTACCAATCAGACTACTCATTCGTTTCTGTACTAACGCTCATATATGATTTTGCACGAAATGTGGAAAGGGGGTACAGACTGTATAGGCACAAGAGAAATGCACCTAACAGTAGCTAGGAAGAGGTCTATGAACCTTCTGGCACCATGCAATCCGAAGGCATTGTGTTATTGGTAGGCATGTTACGAACAACTTCCCTGCAATTGTCTGCACTTGTCAGCAGAAGGGTGTATACTATGAGATACTATTTATTTAGAATTGTCTCACTTTGATGTTAATACAACTTTGAGATGCTTGGACCAAATTAAATGGTACTCCGTTGGGGCTTTTGCTTAAATTCATTACGTCGTTGTTCACAATAGGGTTAAAGGCATACGTGAAGCTGCCGTCAGTACCTATCTTAAACCCACTTTAGTCGATGTGTAGTAGCGATTAAGTTCTAACACTGGGCATCACGTACCCTAAGGGAAATACATACAAAGAGCCTAAATATTATCATAAATATAATTTTAATTTTTTCCAGATTTTAAGTTTTGTATTCCAACGATATTAGCATAACTAGTTTATCACCTAAAGTTTCAGTTTTCCATTACTATAACAAATTTTGAAAATAATTGCTTTACCATTAAGGTTCATAAACTTGGTTTATTAGTTCTATTAGGTTTATATGTTACTAGTCATTCTAAGCTCAAAAATATTCCCTTTATGGTTGATACGGTACAGGACTTACACATGTTTTGACCCAATACAACTTTCTGTTTGTATTTCCCACATTGACTTAGTCTACTTGTTATTTACATTATCCAGGATTTTGAGCAAATTGGTTAATGGACACAATTTTGCGAATTTATGTTCAACATCTTTGGCTGCATGTTATCTTGGCAATAATTAAATGCCAGCAACTCAACACGTTCTACGATCATATTTTTGTTTCCTAATTATACCCAAGCTTTAACAAATTCCTGCAACACAAAACAACAAAATCGTTTGGTTACCCTTTTTTGCCTTCATTCTATTTTGGTTTCCACACTCATCCTGTTCACGTTATTTTGCCATAAAATTACCAAGAAAATTTATAGAGATTATACATAATTCCTTCCTTTGCTTATTTTGCATAATGAATGAAAATGCGCTTCCATCTATTATAGATGCGAATACATGAACGTAAGAGCATTCCCTTCAACGGGCTCCAGATGGTTTCCATTGAATATTGGGTGATTGGATGTGGGTCCTTAGTGGATACAAATTATTGTGTGTTGTACTTACCGTAATTTTCAAACGTGCTATTGGTGGTGATTCCAATGTTTCCAATATCGCTGTAGCACTATTGTAATTCCCCACCAGCAGGCAATATTGGGCAACCCCACTCCATAGTTCAACACATTTACTGCGATCATGGATGCCAATGCACTGTAAATTAAAAGGTACAAAGTAGTTATATCAAAAATTATTAAGGGGATATATTTGAATGACAGATATTTAAAAGATGGCACTGCGTTTGGCGTGACTGTTTGTTAAGGTTATTGAAATAATTATTTTCGGTGTGACCAATTTTCTTGATTACACTGAATGGGAGATGAAATCTGGTAGGATTTGTTAAACTTTATAAAGATGACCCTCTGAATTTCCAAGCAACAAACTGAGAAAATTATTTATTTGTCTTTTTACACAACATGATATATATCTTCAAGTTACAGTATAGAACTTTTAAATGTGTAACACTAAGGGATTAATTATAAAACTAATGGTGATGTTAAAAATTAATTAGAAAATAATAATAGAAACCACTTGAGGTGTCAGGGGACATCCGGTGTCAGGGGACATCCTTTCGCTATATATTATAAACTAGTTAGTTCCAACACGCCTAAGGCGCCGTTGCAAAATACGATAATTTAAACGGATCTTTAAGAGAAGATACTTTTAGCAAAATGATAAACTGTTTCTAAGAATTTTTTTTATAGAATGTATATTTTTTTAAAAAATATATATATTTTTAGGTCCTTTTAGTAAGAATGTGTATTATATTTTCCCGAAAATGTCCTTTTTAAAGAGAGGTACTTATGTTTTTTTAAGAAAATCAATGAGTGTTGGAACTCACGGGCGATGTGTTAACACCCTTTTGTTACACGGTACCTGTTCGATTTCTATGAACACATTAATAAATGTTACATTGGAACATCTTTTTTCTTACACCTGCTTTAACATTAGATGTAATGTTGTTAAAACAAATAAAGCAATATTTAGCTCACTGAATTGTTTTTATTTTGTCATAAACAGAGCGACAACAAAAAGTATTGAATAGTATAGAGAACTTATTGTCGCTCTACATGAACTATTTTCCACTCTCATGTAGAGAGTCTGAGTAAAGGAGCATAAACGAGATATACTCTTTATAGAATATTTAAATATAAATTCACCATTTCGACAATGTTATTACATAAAACAATACAAAAAGCATAAATGTTTCAAAAGCCATCAATGTGTCACATAAAAATTATGACAAAAAGACGGTAATACGTTTTGAATCATCTGCCAGTTGTCGCCAGTGCTTTTGAGTCATACAATTCTTTCCATGAGTTTCCTATACTATTTTGTATTCTTTGGCGACGACGACCTGTTTGGTTGTTCGATGCCGCTACATCAATACCATCATACTTGTTTTCAGGCAGAGACTATTGTTGTACAACAACCATGTATGTGATGCTAACGCTGTGTGTTGTTTGCATGTGTGCACTTTGATAGATTGCCCTACTCGTGCCTATAGATGTTAACCCATCAGAGAGGCGCTATGTTTAAGAAGAAGTACTTTTTGTAAGAAGAAGCCATAAGAGTATACATTTTGTTTGCAACGGAGTACTTTTTAAGAACAAGTACTTTTTAAAGAAGTGGTACTCTTTTTAGAAAAAGGTTATTTTTTTGAGAAAATGTACTTATTTTAGGATACGAAAGGAAGAGGTATTATTTTAGTTTTAAGAAAAGGAATTTTTGTAAGAAATTTTTTTTAAAAGAATGTATTTTTTTGAAGACAGGGCTTTTTTAAGAAATGGAACTTTTTTTAGAGAGTAGGTACTTATCTCAAGAAAAGTTATTTTGTTTCACAAAAAAGGTGATCTTTGAGCAAAATTTAATTTTTTAAGAAAAGGCAATTTGTTGTAATTTGCAATTTGTTTTTTTAAAAAAGGTACTCTTTGTAAGAAAATTTAACTTTAAAATTTTCCAAATTTATTCAAGGTCAAGACCTTTTTAAATATTAAATAAAATAAATAAATGGTTTCCCGTTACATCCCATGAAGGGATTAGGGAGAGCTCCTCACAACCTGTGAGCTGTGCGCGTTCTAGTTTTACACTCACTGATTGGGACCTACAGTTTTACACCGATTCCGAACGGTATTTTGAGAAGCTTTTTCATGGCTAAATACTCGACAGTGTTGCCATCACTAAGCGAGATGACCGTCTTATAGGTTTATATTATTTAAAAAGATCTTAAGCTTGAATATATTTGGAAAATTGTAAGTTTAGAAAACAGACCGACTAAAAACTCCCGCAAGGTAAATGATGAAAATTAACTTTTTTTTAACAAAGGTAATTCTTTAAGATAAGGTATTTTTTAAGAAAAGCTGCTTTCTTTATGAATATGAATAGCTATTTTTTGAGAAAATTTAATTTTTTTTTGAGAAAATGCACTTATTTAAGAAAATTTTCTCTTTTAAATTTCTTTCACATTGGATATTCTAAATTTCCTTTATATTGGGTTCAAAACTACAATATATACACAACTATAGGTTACTGGCTCCACCTAGAAAACATTCCATTAAACAAGAAATTTTCCAACATAAGTTAGTCTAGACACAAACCAAAGAAAATGTATGCAATATAGTTGACAATACTGGGTTGCAGAGTAATAGTGTTAAAAACAGTTTACCGCAGCGTGCGATAAGGAACGTCGTTCCGAAATAAAATTTGATTAGTATTTTTGACGAGATATGGTGGAGTACATTATTGATATAGAAAACAAGAAGCAATGTTGCATTAGTTTTCAAAAGTAAATCAGACTATTGACAAAATATAAATGAAAAAAAGTTTGAGAAATAAAATCACAAACAATACTTAGAGTCATCACAATAATAATCATATCTAACATCAAATTACTTGAAAATTATTTTTTTTAAATTTAGTCATACACGCTGAAAATCTTTTATTTTTTGCTGTTTGGGTAAAAAAATATAACGTGTTTGTAGCTTATCGGAAATATATTACGCTGGTGCCCAAACTACAGTGTCCAAAAACCGGCATCTTTTGAAAACCGGTTTTCGGTTTGTTCGAAAAATAAATTTTTCAAGAAACCGGGTATTAGGTTTTTAATTTTGGCAAAAACCGGGATTTGCTTTAAATTAAATTACACTTACAGCACTTACAATTCATTTGTTTAGCGACCAGTTTAAATACTTATTCATGCTGAAACTAAAAATTTCACAACTCTATTTAAATACGACAATTATGTACCTTTTATTTCATATAAAAAAATAAGTGATGCTTTATCCAACCTTTCGTATTGAATTCAAAAAATAAATTGTTCGAGCGTTTGGTCGTATTTTTAATTAATTTTATTCTCCGATATTTCGCTACCCTTTGGATAGCATCGTCAGGAAGATAAACACAATTATTAATTAGAAACGAAAACAATTGATAATTGTGTTTATCTTCCTGACGATACTATCCAAAGGTTAGCAAAATATCGGAGAATAAAATTATTAAAACTACGACCAATCGCACGAACAATTTAATTTTGGAATTCAAATAAAAAAAATTATATCTTCTTCCAATTTGGAATCCGTGTTTAATATAGAATTAAGGAGTTTCCTACAAATTCGCACTAAAGTGATTTCAATTCGAAAATCATATTCAAATTTGAAAGAGATTTTCATGTATGAAAATCTTATTAAATTTAAAACATTTATCTATAATATAATTCAAATTTAAAAAAAAAAAAATGCTTGAATTCTTAATTAATTTTGGATTGAAGTTCCTTACCTGTTGCTGCGGGATGGGGGCCAAGTGAAAAAAAATTAAACAACTTTGTTAACACTGTTATGCTACAACCCTGTATTATCAACTATATTGGGTACTGTGACCAATATTTAGTATAGATTCTAGTTTTGAACCCAATAAAAAGTAAATTTAGGACATCCAAAGTGAAAGAAGTTTAAAAAATAACAAAAGTAAATTTTCTCAAAAAACTACCTATTCATATTCGTAAATAAAATAAGTTTTCTTAAAAAACACCTTTGCTTAAAAAAAGTAAATTTTCTTAGGAAAAGTACCTCTCCTTAAAAAAATTATTTATTTTAAATAAATATATTTTCTTAAAAAAGTTAATTTTCTTACAACAAATTGCATTTTCTTAAAAAGCTACCTTTTCTTTAAAGAGTATCTTTTTGTGAAACAAAACAACTTTTCTTGAGATAAGTACCTACTCTTGAAAATGTACCTATTCTTGAAAAAAGGACCAGATCTAAAAAAATCCCCAATTCTTAAAAAAAACTTTTCTTCAAAAACTAACTTCACTTAAAAAATCAACCTTTCTTAGACGTACCTTTTCTTTTCTTGAGATAAGTAGCCTTTCTGAAAATAAGTAAATTTTCTTAAAACATAATCTTTTTCTAAAATGAGTACTACTTCTTTAAAAAGTGACTTTTCTTAAAAAAAGTACTTCGATGTAAAAAAAATCAAACTCTTATGACTTTTTCTTTTAGAAAGTACTTATTCTTAAGAATAGTACATTTTTTAAAAAAAAAAAATTTTAATAAAAGAAGTACCTGTCTTTAAAAAATTACCATTTCGGAAAAATATATTACATATTCTTACAAAAAGGACCTAAAAATATACTATTAACAAAAAAATACATTATAAAAAAAATACATTCTAGAAAAAAATAACTCTTAAAAAAGGTTATCATTTTACAAAAAGTATCTTTACTTAAAGCTCCATTTAAATTATCGTATTTTTCAACGGGAGCCTTAGGCGTGTTGGAACTAACTAGTACCTAATATTTAGCGAAAGGTACTTCGTTCCCACCAGGTGTCACTGTTTTTTTATTTATTCTTATTAAAGTCAAGAAATCATTCTGAAATTTGAATACAAAATTGTTTCTAAATGTAATTTAGATCTTGTTGAAGCATAAAATAATATTTGAAAATAGAAACCATGTTTCTTAATTCCAAAATTTCATTAAAATTCGAAAATTGCTTCATTTATTATTAATTTTTTTAAGCAAATTAAAACAAATTTAGTTAAAATCGGTTAACCGACGTCAAATAATCGGTTTCGGTTTGTTCGAAAATTCCTTTTTTTAAAACACCGGCCCACGATTATTAGCAAAAAAAACGGTTAACCGGGTTCTCCGATTTTTAGTTTCGGTTTTGGACACTCTAGCTCAAACACATTGTGTTTGCTATTCAATATAACATGTTCGGGACACAATGATTAATATGTTAAAATTAGAGACCGGATTCTTACGTGCAAAATTGCAGTTAAATACGTCCAAAAAACGTGCGAAAATCCTCAGTACCAAAAGTTTATTCAGTAAAGTAATTCATAATGTTAATATCTCAATCAAACAGAAAACTATTGTAGCCAACAATATTAATAATTTGAACATTTTGAAACGTAAAATTACAGCGACGTTCAGTCAACATCATTTTATATTGCGAAAATGGTCGTTCAACGTCAACGCATGCCAACGGCGCGTACAAAGTAGCCAACCGAAATTCTGGATTCTTTTCTCGCACAAATTTGACAACATCAGGTTTGTTTTTCGCACAATGATCGCACAGTTTGCGGTTGCAGTGTGATTGCCACCGCAATTTCTATGGGTGTAGAGTTAGTGGCAATAATTACTGATTTTGCAGTTCTCTGGCATATACATATGTAAAAACATACATACATACATATTTTTCAAAAACCGTAGATATTAACTAAAATAACGTTCAAAAATTGCGATTACCGAGACAATTTTCTCAAAATAGTTGCACTTACAGTGCAAATCGGGGAGTTGTAATAAAAGGTGGTTGCGCAAATCGACCTCGTACGTATATTCAAGTGAGAAAAACCTTTAAAATACGCGCTAAAAAGCGAAAAAAAGCAAAATAGGTGCAAATAACTTAAAAACCCGGAAATACGTACTGAAAAAATGCGTTCCAAATTGAAACAAAACTCATTTTCCTACGTTTCAGAATACGGAGAATCCGAATCCGTTAATGAAATATTTACGTGCAGCACGTAAAAATCCGGTCTCTAGTTATAATATATGTATTTGGGTTTTTTTTATTGTTATTTTGTATTAGTATTTGTCATTTTGTTGAAAGCTGCTAAAAACTAAAACGTGACAGATACTAAGGAAAGACAGCAGAAGAGCAATGCTTGCAAACATGCACATGGTTCCTGCAATATGTTGCTGGGCCGTTGTTTTTCAGCGTGTATAATAACCTTTTAAAACGGGTAGCATTGCTGATGTGTTGAGCGGTAAAGTGTTCCAGAGGCGAATTACATTGATATAATACTGTCAGTCAGACTCAAGTGTTCGATGCCATATAGGAATTACAATTTTTCCTACTCGCTGAAAAATCTGTGTTTTTTATTGTTTGGGTGCAAATATAACGTGTTTGTAGCTTCTCGCAAATATACTATACTTGTGCCCAAACACATTGTGTTATTTTTCGTTATTTTTCGGCGTGTATGTATGATTTTGCTAATTTTATGCGGTCGAAAAGGTATGTTGGGGTTGTGAGGTACACTACATTCTGAAAACGAAAAAGAGCTCGAATCTTGAATAAGCTGCCAAGTGTTACAGCGTATAACAACACGCTGTAAACTCAGTTTTTTTGTTGTTTGGATGTAAATACAACGTGCGTTTGGCGCTTTTCGTAAGTACACATCGTGTGTGCAATTCGATATTACATTTTGGAGACACAATGATTAATATGTTGTAATATATGTGTTTGTGACCCAAGTAAAGCTGTTTTTGGGATACAAATCCAGCTCTGTTTGTGCACTATTTACTCTCTATTGGGAGCAAGAGATTAAATGGGGTACAGGGAGAGATTGTACACATTCAAAGTTGTATGTGTGTAACTGCAGTCTTGCATTAATTTTCAGCCAGTGATTCATAAAAATCCTGAATGCGTGTATAAGTTGTAGATGGCTGAGTATTTCTTACATCTACTACATTTTAGTTTCATGTATTCAACCGTCAATCGGACACATGATAGCAAATGCGGTTGAATGATTAAGGAAGCATGCTGTGAAAAAAATTTATACTACATGGTAAATATCTGTATTTTTTGTTGTTTGGTTGTGGTGTTTGATAATGCAGTGCAACACACAAAATGCAAACTCTATCTCGTGTAAAATGTCTCGAAGTACTTAAGGAAACTAACAAACCTTATTGGGGCTTTGCTAGTATAGCTGCTGTTCGGATTTTCTGGCTTCATGAAAAGTTTTGCGTTTTGCTGAACTTAAGTTTTTCTACCAGCACGCAATTATTTTAACGGCTGTATCTTATGTATTTGGCATAATTGTAGCTACAGACTAGAAGAACAAAAAATATAAAATAGCCGAATCCCAAAAACTGCATCTAGTGCCTCAAAATTACAAAAATTTCGAATAATTTAAATTTTTTCTATATTTTTTCACCATTTTCGGCTCAAGGCTGCCAAACTTTGGAGTTATATGTGACTTGCTCCACGAAAAAGGACCTCTGCGCCGAAAAGAAGTTATTGAGAAAAAGGCGTTTAAAACAGCACTTCGTTTTTCCGTGTTTTGCGCATGGTTATGCAACTCTTCCTTCGGAGATGAAAATCGGAGATAAAAATAACAAAAAAAAAGGAAGAACTTCCTAAAAAAAATCAGACAAAGGTGGAAAGCAGCAAAATACAGAAGAACCACCAAAAAAGCGTGTTAGGAGTAAAAATGAGTTACATTTTGGTATTTTTGTAATTTTGTACCTTTGATATTGAACTTTTTTAAATTTCAAATATTATATATATTATCGGTTTATATCACATTTTTCAATTTTTTCATTAAGTATGTTCATCTTTACAGGTGATTTGTAAAAAAACTAAAAGACATAGAAACCAGCGGTTTGCGGCATTTGAAAGAGCGTTTTTTTTCGTATAAGAATCACTCAAAAAGTAAAAAGGTGTTTTTTTCCTATAAGTATCACTCAAAAATCACAAAAGGCGCAGAGGTCCCTTTTCTTGGAGCAGGTTACATATAATTTTTTCGCACGAAACCTAAAAAGACCTCGTTTTTAACTGTATTTCCAAAAAAAAATTTAAATTTTCCAGCTGTATTTTACATCGCACATTCGAGAAATGTAGCAAAAGGCGAACACGGATAACTTAATCAATATCCATTGAAGTTGATGCTCTGGATGAGGCCGGTGAAGATGATGCTCTTGGTTTTTACGTTTGTCTTTCAGGTCCGTGATATGAATCATCATTATCTGAGCTTGATAGCACATTCAATGGCATATATATTTTGGTGTGTCCTTCCGAACTATCGTCCTCCGCGATTTTGATGCCTGCATCTTCATCTTCATATTGGTATACCTTACGATTCCACCAACAAATTTATGCAAGCAATGCATCCAGCTTATTTCCTCTGTATCGCTTTTTCATTGGCATGGTGAGCTGATGGAATCGCTCTCCTTGTTCGTCTGATTCAAGGGGCAATTGGTGTAAGAACCCAGCAAAGGGGTGATGCAGAAAATGTAATTTCAATGTCATAGATGCATTGATTTTACGAAAGTAATTGAGCATTGTTTTTACCAATTTCTTTGCTTCTTCTTTTTCTGTACGAAAAGGTCGGGTTAAAAAAAATATAAGCTACAGGATATGATGGTTACCAAAAAATCGTTCTTTGGGTCAAGTATAATACATATCTTTAAAACTGCAACAAACAATTTTGAGAACTTATGATGAATGTGTTTTATATGATGAATGGGTTTTATACTGTCTTGCTTTATGGCACAGAATCCTGGGTCATATCGCATGCTGATGAAACGTCAATGGGAGACTGCAAGAGAAAAATGATGTGAAACGTATATGGTACTTCAATAGAAACCGGCGAGTATCATCGACGGATGATGCAAAAGCTGTATAAATTTTAGCCCGCCATCGACATGAAACTAAATATCGCATTTACGCCAGAATCAGATCGTCAGTTTATCAAAATGAACCAGTGCGATATATATTGAAAGACGAACACGAAGGACATCCAAAAAGAAGACAACCAAGACTTCGCTGGAAAGGCCCGGTGGACGGATGTTTGCTAGAGCTAGGTGTTACCAACTGGAAGAGAACAACTACAGGTCCAGCCTACTGGTGAAAAATATTCTACTTATTTTGTAAGGCTCTTGAACAATCTGGGTTATTTGAGGCCACCGTCGGTGGTGTAATGGTACCGTGCGGGGCTCTTGTGCATGAGAACGTGGTTTCGATCCCTGCTCGGATCACCTTAAATTTCTTTCCACGGCGGTCACCTCGCTTAGTGACGGCGCCACTATCGGGTATTTAGCCATGAAAAAGCTTCTCAAAATACCGTTCGGAACCGGTGTACAAATTTAGGCCGCAATCAGTGAGTGCAAAACAAGAAACGCGCAGCTCACTGGTTTATAAGAAACTCTCCCTAATCCCTTCATGGAATGTGACGGGTAAAACTATTTATTTATTTATTTTAAGTCAGTAAGAAACTAGGCGTTACAAATATAACCTCATTTCAAGATGCTATTTAAAAACCTGTAGCGAGTAATTTCGGGTTATTCTCAGAACTAATTTTGTTTTGTACATAATTAAATGTTTACAATTTAAAGTAGAAAAATAAATATTTTAATGTTGTTATTAATATTTTCTACGGTTTAAGAAACTCTATTCTGGCACAAGTCGCAAATTTTCTAGAACTTCCAATTAAATTTTTTTAAACACAATTCAATGTAACCGGTAACTGGATTTAATTTGGATTTCTCTAATTGACATTTAATGCACAAATCATGTCATCACATCACTGGCCAAAAGTCAGAAGATCTTTTCCAAACTGGTTTTCATATAACGCAAAATACATTCATAGTTGGATTTAGCAAAAAATATTCTGATGATGTTATTATACAGTAGAGTGACTCATTTTGTACCGTTCTCAGTGCCGGAGGTGGAGATGTGGGTTTTGGAATAAATGAAACAAAGTTAAACACCTTTTTTTAATACTATTATGCTACTACTCAGTATTATCAACTACATTGGGTACTTCTGATTTGGTTTGTGTCTAGACTAACATATGTTGGGGAATTTCATGTTTAATGGGAGGTTTTCTAGGTGTGGCCTGTAACCAATATTTTTGTGTATATTGTAGTTTTGAATCCAATAAAGAGTAAATTTAGAAAATCCAAAGTTAAAAAAATTTTAAAAAAAATAATAATAAAAAAATAATAAAAAGTAAATTTTCTCTAAAAAAAATAGCGATTCATACTCTTAAACAAAGTACCTTCTCTTAAAAAAATACCTTATCATAAAAAACTACATTTGCTTAAAAAAGTTAATTTTATTACCAAAAGTAACTTTTCTTAAAAAAAAAAATTTGTTTAAATAAGTACACCTTTTCTTTGAAAAGTAAATTTTCTTAAAACAAATTATGGTTTCTTAAAAAACTTCATTTTCTTTAAAAAGGACATTGTTTGAGAAACCAAATTATGTTTCTTGAGATAAGTACCTACTCTTAAAAATTTACTTATTCTTGGAATCCAATTAAAAAAAATCACATTTCTTAAGAACGAAGTTTTCTGTAAAAAAAATACATTCTCTTAAAAAAAATACCTTTTCTTAGAAAAATCACTTTTCTTAAACGTACCTTTTCTTAAAAACAAAATAATACCTTTTCGTTTGTTTCCGTGATAAAACTAGCCTTTCTGAGAATAAGTAAATGTTCTTAAAAAATAACCTTTTCTTAAAAATAGTGTCACTTCTTTAAAAACTACAAGTTCTTAAAAAAATACTTCTTTGTATAAAAAATTCATACTCTTATGGCTTTTTCTTACAGAAAGTACTTCTTCTTATAAATAGCACTTTTCTTTAAAAAAAAACATTAGCTTTTAATAAAAGAAGTGCATTTCTTCAAAAAAGTACCTTTTCGGGAAGATATATTAAAAATTCTTAGAAAAAGGACCTAAAAATATACTCAAATAAATCTAATGATAGGCCGTCGGTGGTGCAATGGTTAGTGTGCGCGGCTCTTGTACATGAGATCCTGGGTTCGAACCCTGCTCTGACCACCTTCAAATTTCTTTCGGCGGCGGTCACCTCGCATAGTGACGGCGACACTATCGAGTATATAGCCATGAAAAAGCTTCTCAAAATACCGTTCGGAATCGGTGTAAAACTGTAGGTCCCAATCAGTGAGTGAAAACTGGAAAGCGCACAGCTCAGTGATTGTGAGAAGTTCTCCCCGGTCCCTTCATGGGATGTAATGGGAAACCATTTATTTATTTTTTTAAATCTAATGAGTGTTCGGACTCACGGGCGATGTGTTAACACCTTTTTGTTACATGATACCTGTTCGATTTCTATGAACACATTAGTAAATGTTACATTGGAAAATAAAAAACAGCGTTCAATCATATGATGACGTTACATTTAAATAATATTAATACTTAAAATTATTTAAAGACCGGTGCAAGCACATGTGTCATTACTTTCTTGCTTAATACTTTCTGTTTTATTCTCAAAAAAACAAAGAGAATGCAAAGCAACAGTCACATGTATATACATATATACATTGTTGTGTTCGTACATACGCTACACAAGATCACACAATTTTCGTTGCCCTCTCATTTTTATATACGTATAACCACGTCATTATTCTCTTTGCTCTGAGAGTGCTCCGTCACCACACAAGAAAACTATTCGCTGCCGCTACATCAGTGTGTGTTTTTGTCGCAGGCTGACAATCTGTGTTTCGCAGTCGGACAAATCTGTGTTCTATATAGGGGTGGGTCACCCTTATCATTTAGGGGTATGAAAAATAGATGTTGGCCGATTCTGAGGCCTACCCGATATGCACACGAAATATCATACAAATCGGTCCAGCCGTTTCGGAGGAGTTGTAGGGCGTCAAACAATCTGTGATCGCAGTCGGACAAAGTGTGTTTCGATGTGTTCACTTTGTGAGTTAAGTTCTTACCCGCGCTTGTAGATGTGAACACATCAATAAAATATTTTATTTTCTTTAATATCACTTCTATACCTAAAGGAAAAATTTAATGAACATCCACTCTATTGGACAGATAATGTAACTCTTCCCCACATAGATGCAACACGACCACTATCAACATGCATAACCACATTAGTTTGGTTAACATTTTCAAGGAGCCAGATAATATTGCAAAATCCTTTCAATAAAATGACAACCAAAGCAAGTAAGCAGGCAGCCAGCGCTGTTAAGCTGCTCTGCTTGGTCTGAACCTCAATTAGTTACTTCCATCTAAATCTATAGGAGTCGTTGTACAAATGCAGTCATGCATCAATGCGTTTCAGGTTGATTCCTGTTAATAATTCTACCTAACATTAGGGAAATTTTAAATAAGGTTAACCAATTTTATGCTTAGAATATGAACCTAAATTCTGGAAACCCATAAAATTGTATACTGTGCGGTAAAATACAGTGTTGCATGAAATGTTATGGTTTGGACATATTTGACGTTAACTGGATGCCCGAGTTACTGCATCACATATCAGATAAGTTTAAATTGGTAGGATGAGAGAAAAACAGCAGAGATTATTGAATAGATGCTGGTAAAGACCAATAGATGGGTAAGAAATGCATTATAATCGGATAGTTGAGCATCAAGGAAGTAATGCATGTCTTTGAGAGGGAAGAGTACTGAGACACTATTTAGACATAGCTCCTATTGATTGAATGCCACTAGCAGGATTAGGCGAGCCAAGAGATTTGTTAGTAGTTTTATCAAAAGATAGATGATGATCCAAATTCATTAAACTGAAATGGTGATGCGGCAGGAGGAAACAATTGATGGCATCATATGAAATAATCTATAAGTACATTTCAATAGAGGTACGAGGAGATTACACGCCTGCACCGAGCAGTGACGGGTTTATTCACTTAATACCAGATGATGATGCCCCCACCATTTTCATTTTTCAAAAGCTTTTTAAACCAAGTGAACAGACAGATATTTGATCATTGTAGGTAGGGTATCCAGTTAGTTAGATGGTTACTTTGTTCGATTATTAGATTTACGACTAGATTTCTGACTTCCGCGGACAGCCAAGTAAAGTCTTTTGGAACGAAGTTCTTTATCGCCCGTTGCGGGATGGGGGCTAAGTGAAAAAATTATACTCTTTTGATGTGTTAACATCTATAGGCGCGGGTAGGGACTAAACTCACAAGTGATCACACAGATTGTTGGGGTTAAACTCCTCCTGGACCGATTTGTACAAAATTTAATGTGCAGATCGGGTAGGTCTCAGACTCGGCCAACATCTATTTTTCATACCCCTAAATGATAAGGGTGACCCACCCCTATATAGAACACAGCTTTGTCCGACTGCGAAACACAGATTGTTAAACTGCAAAAAAAACCCACACACTGATGTAGCGGCAACGACTAGTTGTCTTGTGTGGGTGCAGAGCAGTCTCAGAGCAAAGCAAATAATGACGCAGTTATACGTGTATAGAAATGAGCTAGCAAGAGAGCAACGAAAATTGTTTGAACTTGTGTAGCGTATGTTACAAAGATAACAATGTATGAATGGGCATGTGTCTGTTGCTTTGCATTCTCTTTGATTTTTGTTGGTATAAAATAAAAAGGATTAAGCAAGAAAATAATGACACATGTGCTTGCACTGGTCTTTAAATAATTATAAGTATTAATACTATTTAAATGTAACTTCATCTTATGATTGAACGCTGTTTTTTATTTTCCAATGTAACATTTACTAATGTGTTCATAGACAACGAACAGGTACCGTGTAACAAAAAGGTGCCAACACATCGCCCATGAGTTCGATCACTCATTGTTTTTTTAACACTATTATGCTACAACCGAGTTTTATCAACTATATTGGTTACTTTTACTTTGGTTTGTGTGTAGACTAACATATCGCACCCTAAATACAAAAGAGTCATAACTCAAAATTTTCAAATTTAAATTTTTTGCTTAAAAACAATAGCCAAGGACCATTTCTATCCACTGTAAAAATCTGACGTCGTTTACTCTTCTCTTTCGTCAAAAAAATCCTTTATGAATATGTCTATTAGTGAGTATTTTCATACATATTTCTAATTAACCAAATCAGTTTTTTGGTTCTATTGAAAATATGAATATTTTGAGTTATGACTCTTTTGTAGATAGGGTGCGATATGTTGGGAAATTTCTTGTTTAATGACAAGTTGTCTAGGTGGAGCCTGTAACCAATATTTAGTATATGTTGTAGTTTTGATCCCCAAAAAAGGTAAATTTAGAAAGGTCAAAGTGAAAGAATTTAAAAAAAGGAAAAGTGTTTTAAATAAGTGCCTTTTCTTAAAAAAAGTAAATTTTGTCAAAAAACTATCTATTCGTATTCTTAAACAAATTAGGTTTTCTTAAAAAAATACGTTATCTTAACGAAGTACCTTTGCTTAAGAAGTACCTTTGCTTTTTGTAAAAAAAATTATTTATTTTAAAATAAGAACCTTTTACTTTTATTCTGTTGTTCGACCATTTAGTAATCAATAAGTAATCAATATTCTTCGAGCTTGAGGTCAGACTTTCTGTTGTTGTATTTTTTTTATACCTCGAGGAAAATAAATACAACAACAGCAAATTTGACCTCAAGCTCGAAGAATATTGATTATTAATAAGAACCTTCTCTTAAGAAATTATATTGTCTTACAAAAAATTTAATTTTTTTATAAAACTACCTTTTCTTTAAAGAGAAGCTTTTTGTGAAACAAAATAACTTCTCTCGAGAAAAGTACCTAGACCCTGATCCCTCCAGCCGAGACTTGGTCTTCCTATTTTCCGTCTTCCTTCCAGGGCGGTTTCGAAAACCCCTCGTGCTGGTACGTCATCATCCTATCCTATCGCGCTATCCTGATCTGCTTAACTATGTCAGTGTCGGGATATAGCTCACACAGCTCATGGTTCATGCGTCGGCAATACTCGTCGTTGTGCACTATAGGGCCATACATTTTTCAGACTATTTTTCTCTCGAAGACTTCTACAGATGTTGCCATAAAGCAAGACAGGTTGTTTGAGAGTCTGGTATAGATGGACAATTCTTACTCGAGAAAGGGCTTCATATCTAAAGCCCAAAATAACATCTATTCGCTAGTACAATTCTTCGCTTGCTCCCGAGGCTGTCCACGTCCTCTTCCACGCAGATACGAGGTATATAAAGTTGTCCACCACCTCGAAATTATAACGGTTATCAACGTTCACGCTTTTGTCCAATCGCGTGGAGGCCCTGCTGGTTGAAACCATTAATTCAGTCCTGTCCTAATTTATCGTCGGACCCACTTTTGCCGACTCCATCTCAATTCCCGAAAACACCGCAGTAAGTCCTCTAACAGTGCGCCCAATGATAACAATGTCATCAGCATACGCGAGCAGCACGTGATTTTTGCTGCTGATGGTTTTATTCATGTCGGCTAAAGCTTTTCTCATAATAATTTCTACTAGGATGTTAAAGAGATCGCACGATAGGGTGTCGCCTTGGCTGAGGCCTCGCTTAGTTTCGAAAAGTTCGGTAAGATCCTTACCAACTTTCACTGCGGATTTGATGTTCGTCAAGGTCATTCTACAAAGGCGCATGAGTTTTGCAGGAATACCAAGCTCAGATATTGCTTCGTAGAGTTTCTCCTGTATCAGGCTATCGAAGACCGCCTTATAATCGACAAATATATGATAGATGTCCATGTGTCCCCCATGGGCCTTCTCCAGGATTTGGCACAGTGTGAAAGTCTGGTCAGTTGTCAATTTTCCTGACCTAAAACCACACTGGTATGGTCCAATCAGGTCAGCGATAATTGGTTTTAGCCTTTTACTTTATAGAACCTTATGTTTATACTGCTATGAATAAAAGGCTTATTCAATGGTAGTTGGCACAGAGACTCGGGTCACCCTTTCACTGAGACTCCAATCGCCGGGCATGCATTCATCTAAACAAATTTTTCTACTGAACTGATGCACCTTATCAGCTCATTGCCGCCAGCCTTAAATAGCTCCGCCGGAAATCCATCGGCTCCTGTGGCGTTGTTGTTCTAAAGCCTGTCAATAGCTATGCTGACTTCGTCTTGGTTAGGAGGGGGGCAATCGACGGCGTCGTCCAAATTGTGATCGATTCTCTCGTCATTGGATATCTCAGGTAATAATAGCGCTGAGAAATGATCTCTCCATATTCCCAACATGCACTGTACATCTGCGATGAGATTTCCGTATTTGTCTTTACAGAAGGGGGCCTTGAACCATGTGCATTAGTTCCGTTTTTGAGTTTCTGGTAGAATTTTCAGGCTTCCTTCGGCCTTCTGTATGTCTCAATTTTCTCACTCTCGCACTTTCCCCACTACGCCTAACGAGACGGTTTACCTCCTTTCTTTTCTCCCTATGCCGCTCAGTCGCAGTTCGTGTTGCAGTTGACTGAAGCATTGTTATGCGTGCGGCGTTCTTTTCATCATTTGCAATGCGACACCCTTCATCGTACCACGGTTTTCTGCGAAGCGGTTTTTCAAACCCAAGTACGGTTGTTGCCGGAAATGGGTTGTCGGAAATGCGTTTCCACTCCGCTTCAGGATTGTCATCGGGAGGGGGTGGGTTCTGTGCCAAAAGATGTGAGATTTTCCTTGAGTAGGCTGTGGCTACCTCTGTCTAATTGCAGCTTCCTGATATCTAGTTTACTCTGCGTCTGGTTTCGTACGACTTTTGCTCTACTTAATATTGTGTCAGGTTAGGTCCTCTGATCACTCGTACGTCCATTACACCAGATGGGTGCCTTCCATCAATTACCACATGATCAATTTGTTGGTTCTTCGTTCTTTGATCACGGGATACCCAAGTAGCCTTGTGGATGTCTTTAAGTTGGAATCTTGTACCACTAATGACCATGTTTTTAGCCGAGGCAAAGTATGTAGACTGAAATTGCCAATATTTACCAACGTGCTGTGTACCAATGCATAGTGATAACGAAAGCATAGTTGAATGCTTCGGAAAACAAAAACGTGAGAGACAACAGAGAAAGGAGAAACAGAAGACCGGCAGATTGTCATTTTATGAAAAAAAAACAAATAATGCATTCAATGCAATTAAATGTAAAAATCATCGTTTTAAATCTTTTAATTTTTTATATTAATTATTTATACATGTGGATTTATATTGATAAAATTAATTATAACAAATAAAACATATGTATTGTATTCAGAGAATATTTCGTTTCTAAATATTATTACGTTTGGGAGGGAATACGCACATGTTTCCACGTAAGTATATGAAGGCTTGGGGAAACAAGCGACTGCTTCCACGTAAGTATATGGATGGATGTTTGGGATGAAGATCTCATATGTGTCCACGTAAAAGCGTACATTTTCGCAAATAAACTTGCAAATATAAGTGTGTTGGGGACTTCCAAACATATGAATGTTCGAATTGTGATCCCAATAAATATGTTTGGGAGAATATATTACAGAGACCATCTTCTTTCAGCATGTATGTGAACAATTTTGCGCAAAGTTCTTGGCCTATAACCGTATCAGATCCAGCTGATGCGGGATTAAAGCCACGAGATCATCATTAACGTCGTAAAGGCATACATGTTTACAAGTAAACTTGCAACTGGTTGCATTTAAATATAAGTGTGTTTGGCACTTCCAAGCATATGAATGTTCGAATTCTGATCCCAACATATATATGGTTCCTGCAGAATATGTTTGGGAGAATATGTTACAGAGACCGTCTTTTTTCAGCGTGTACGTGGAAAATTTTACAAAGATCTTGGCCTATAACCGTATAAGATTCAGCTGACGGGATCATCATATGCGTCGTTCTTTCGTCGATTTGGGCTCTAAATTGTTATTTTTTGTTGTTTGGATGTAAATATACTGTGTTTGTAGCTTGTCGCAAATATAGTATACTTGAGTCCAAACACATTACGGTTGCTATTCAATATAACATGTTTGGGACACAATGATTAAGAGATTATAATATATGCATATGTGACCCAAATGTGGGGTTGGTTGTTGAAAACAGTCGAAAACTAAAACGTGGCAACCAAGAAATAAATAAAGAGCAGCAGATCTTTAATTTGCAAACACAATGCTTGCAAAGATGTACATGATTCTGGGAATATGTTACAGACGTCGTTATTTTTCAGTGTGTGGGAAACTGGCCTGGTGTTTGTTTAAAAACATAATTACCGCATATGGAGTTAGAACAATCCACAAAAGGCCCCATTACTTAATTACATCCAGGCAACTGCACCGTTTCTCACCCTATTTCTTTAAAAAATTAAGCCGTAGCTCGGCTTATGGCCAATTGAGTCTGTTAACGCACCATATATAATTAGGGAATTCACAAGATGTACTATGGTTGTAGTTTGTAAGGAAATATAAGACCACATTTGTGAACACCCTGTCATAAATGCATATACTACAATCCAAGGCGCATTGATGAAGGTGGTGGCACTAGATCAAAGTGTATTTATATCAGGTGGAAATATTAGGCGTTGTCGTAATTGTAGGCAAAAACAACAGGCATTTGGTTTTTATTTCGTACATACGTTGTGTCAAACTCTGCATGTATGTATACTAGACTGGTCCTTATTTTGAAAGTCGTCGGAACCTGCGGGCCATGGGCTCATTTTGTTTATATTTATGTCAAATATCACCGTGCAAATTTTGAGCGCGATCGATAAACCTTTACCACTCTCTCAAGAGCCTTAAAGTTACAAAAATAGTCTATTTTTGAAAAATTTTCCAATTTGGACCACCCAAACGGAAAAAGGATGCACCCTAATTTCCAGACTATATTTTTCCTGATGCAGGAATTCATTACGAACAAAATGACACCTCACAAGCTAAAATCGGAGTAAGACTCACGAAGTTATAAATGATTAAAAAAGGTCAATTTAATAAAATGGAGGAAATTTTCTCTTAACCCTTATTAAGGTCTGTTTGTTTCGATTAAAGGTTTTCAGTCAAACAAACAGACCTTAATAAGGGTTAAGAGAAAATTTCCTCCATTTTATTAAATTGACCTTTTTTAATCATTTATAACTTCGTGAGTCTTACTCCGATTTTAGCTTGTGAGGTGTCATTTTGTTCGTAATGAATTCCTGCATCAGGAAAAATATAGTCTGGAAATTAGGGTGCATCCTTTTTCCGTTTGGGTGGTCCAAATTGGAAAATTTTTCAAAAATAGACTATTTTTGTAACTTTAAGGCTCTTGAGAGAGTGGTAAAGGTTTATCGATCGCGCTCAAAATTTGCACGGTGATATTTGATATAAATATAAACAAAATGAGCCCATGGCCCGCAGGTTTCGACAAACTTTAATTTTCTCCATACAACATAGGTCCAGTCTAATGTATACCAACAATAAAAGTAAACAAACATGTACAAAAACATAATACACATGAATTTGACAGTTGCAATGTACAAATGTCATTAAAATACTGAAATCAGCTGTGATAATGCTTCCACTTGATATAAATACACTTTGCACTAGATGTTATTTGGCGACTTCTCATTAATTAAATTGTCAAAATCAGCTGATTGCGAGAAGAGTATTCAGGAATCCGCCTATCGAAAAGTGAATTGAAACACCTGTGGCAACGGTTATTTTTAATATGAAATATAAAGAATTTTTTTAAAGAAAAAACATAAATTATATTAATTCTTTATTCTTTTTATTATTCTCTTTTGAAAATTCCACATATATTTGCATTTAAAAGTAATAATAGGGAACTGGACGACTTTGTCTTGTTGTCGTATCAAAAGTTTTATGGGGTACAACACACGATTTTCAGCACAAAATGTCAAATACAAAAGTTGGGCGAAATGCCTATTTTGGGGGTTCTGGGCCTCCAAAGTCCGGATAACGGGGGGTTTTGTCGCATGATTTGTTTTGTCGGACGATTATTTTGTATTTCGGGTCGTCCGGCCGGGCTCAGAGAATACCTCTGTTCATTTATTCGCATATCTAGATTTTTTTGTATTTTTGGAAAGTGCAAAAACTATTTTCTATAATTTTTCAAAATTTGAACGGCCGATATTTGGATAACAAAGCTAGTTATAGGAAATTTTCATTTAATTTGTTCTGTTTATTTTGCCTTATACAAATTACTTTAGACGCTTTTTAATACATAGTAGCCCTCCGTATATCCGAACTTTGGTGGCCCATAACTCCTAATATATAATTTTACCCAAGCTTTTGTATCTAACATTTTCAGCTTAAAATTATATCTTCTACAACACCGGTTGACCGGTTTTCAGTTTTTGATTACTGTAATTATGAGGCGAATATAAACAAACTCGATCCGCTGTGTTGGTGCAACCACCTTCTTCACTTCGCCATTGCTACAATGGTAAACAAATGGTATCAGCTGATCGCTTAGTACACCGCAGAAACATATCTGCAACAGTTGTACTATCGCACAACACTTTTGTATGGAAAAAATCTTTTACAGTTGTACAACTGCTGTAGAACTTTTAATTACTTCAAATATACGACAGTTAGGACACTCTTGTGAACACCATAAATGACTTTTTGTTTATAAATATAGATGACCTCGATCCGGGCGAGATGTGATTTAAACAGGATGACGCTACCTGCCATACCTCGACCGCAACGTTCGATTTAAATAAATAAAAATAAATTGTTTTCAATTACATCCATTGCAGAGATAGGGGAGAGCTTCTCCCAATCAGTGAGCTGTGTGCTTTATAGTTTTGCAATCACTGTTTGGAATCTACAGCTTTACACCGGTTCGAATGGAATTTTGAGAAGCTTTTCATGGCTAATTACTCGATAGTGTCGCCGTCACTAAGCGAGGTGAGCGTCGTCGAAAGAAATGTAAGGTGGTCAGAGCAGGCATCGAACCCTCGTGCTCATGTACAAGAGTCGCGCACATTAACCATTGAAATCAAATTTTGACGACACGTTGAATTCGAGTAATGCATCTGACAATTGTCCTCCAAGGTCGTGTGACTTGACACCTGTCGAATAGTTCCTGTGCGAATACGTAAAGTCACTGGGTTATGCTGTTAAACCAGCAGCAATTGCCGACTTGCAAGCCACAATGATTCGTGTTATTAATTGTAAGGACAGCAATGCGCGAGAAAGTGACCCAAGCTGGACGTCTAGAAAGCGGTTAGTCGAAGTAATTTACAAATGTTAATGGTATGTATAAGTATTAATCTTTCGAGCAAAAATATTTTGTTTGCTTGAACTTTAAATTTTATGTTATTTTTCAAAATTTCAATTTCTATTGGCCTTAAAAAATACCCTTTATATCGAATGAAATTAAGATTAGTTAATTTTATTTAATTTTAAGATACGGGTATTTGGACCACTCTGTTTTATGAAAGTTAATTAGCTTATAATAATCCGGAGGATTTTACTTTGGAACTTTCTATGTTGCAAGCGGGTTCATGATTTGGCAGTTACCAGTTGCGGTTCACAAGTTGCCAGTGACTTCCTTACAAACCCACTGGTTTTGTTTTTTACTGTAACAACTTTTGCTTTGATTACATGATACCAACAAACCGAGTAGAAATTACATTGAGTTGGCAACACAAATAGTAATTTTTACTAGTCTGTTATAACTAACACTTTTTCCCCTAAAAGTCGCATGAATTTTACATCAATTATTTACTGCAAATGCTCACATTCATTTTTGATTAACATAGTGAAGCTAACATTTTTATCCTTGATATGAAGGCAAAATTATTCTGTTGCAAATGAATTTTCTCTTCGCATAAACTTTTGGTGTTTTGCAAAACATCCTGTCTACAACCAACGGACACGTTCAGCTAATAATTTTAATTAAAACAAAAACACATATGGACAGAAAATAAAATGAGACTAAAGCGAAATACACAATTTGTTCGACGTCCAAAATCATGTCAAAGGAAACTTTGTAAATGTTCATGTGCCGGTTGTTAACATATTATATTTATACTTACAAGCAGCCACATAAATGGGCAGGTAGTGGGTAAACTACGTGCCTGTAGTTCATTGGATGGACTTATGTTAGTGGACCAGAAGTTGTCCGAGTAACTACTGGCTGTGTTGGCTATGGACGTAGTCGTTGATAAATATTAAATAAGACACAGCAAGAAACTGATGGAGGACTGACAAGAATTGATGATGAGAGTAGAGTTTTTCTTTTAAGAACCAATGAATGATTCACTTGTCACAGATAGGAAGCGAGCAAAGTTAGCGTGCCCAGAGAGTTAAAGAGAGAGAGAGAAGAATCAGAAAAAGCTACGTAACTTCATTTGTTATTAAAATTCAATGGGACACATAAATGACAGAGATTCTGTATAGATTGCGAATAAATTAACAACCTGTATGTGTTTATAAAAGCAAACTTAAGTGTATTCGGGTCCGAGCGTTACATGGCAATGTGTGTAAGTAAGTGTTTTCAATTTTCAAGCACAGTGGAATGATTTCTACATCCTAAAAAAACAGTTCTCTGCAACATGCTCTCTGAAACACAATTTCGAGGAACCATGTATATGTTTGAAACACACCCAAAATATTCATATATTTGCAAGCTCTAAACAAACCGTTTCAACGACAATTGTAAGGTGGTCACAGCAGTGATCGAACCCACGTTCTCATGCACAAGATCCGGGCACAACATTGCACCACCGATGGCCACTGGCAAGTCCTTAACTCACTAATATTTAAATGCAAACATTGACATGTTTACTTGTAAAGTTTCATATTTTTACATGGAGCCATATTCGTGATTCATCCCAGCATTAGTGTATTTCATCCCAAACGAAAGATTAGCGACTGAATGCTTGAAACTAACACAAAGCAGAACAGTCGACAATTAATTTTGACGTGCATTCTGGATTTTTAATGAAGCACTGACTGAAATAATAATGCAAAACACTTGTAATAACATTATCTTAGGCTGAGAATAATCTATCTCTATCTCTGTTTTATTAGTTTTTTATCTTGACAGAGCATAGCGACAGTAATATGATGTAATCAGTGCACCAAAATCGGCTGTATTTGTATCACAACCAAGAATCTATTTGGATCACAAACACATATATTATAATATAACAATCACTGTATCTCATACATGTAATAATGAATAGCAAACACAATGTGTTTGGACACAAGTGTACTATATTTGCCACAAGCTGCAAACACATGTTATATTTGCATCCAAATTAAAAACGTACATAAGGTGTCAGTGGACACCCGGTTGGAACCAGATTCCTTTCGCTATATGTTAGGTACTAGTTAGTTTTTCCAACACGCCTAAGACGCCCATTGAAAACTACGATAATTTAGATGAATCCTTAAGAAAAGATACTTTTTGTGAAATGGTAAACTTTTTTTAAGAATTTTTTTTTAAAGTGTATTTTTAGGTCCTTTTTGTATGTATGTATTATATTTTCCCGAAAAGGTAATTTTTTAAAGAGAGGTATTTATTTTATTAAAGCTAATATTTTTTTTAAGAAAACGTAATATTTTTCAGAAGAAGTACTTTCTGTAAGAAAAAGGACAGGTACTTTTTAAAGAAGTGGTAGTCTTTTTAGGAAAAGGTTATTTTTTAAGAAAATTTACTTAGTCTCAAGAAAAATGTATTATTTATGTTTTAAGAAAGGGATTTTTAAGAAAAGGAAATTTTGTAAGAAAATGTATTTTTTAGAGAAGGTATTTTTTGAAGAAAAGCTTTTTTTAAGAAATTGGATTTTTTTTGAATTGGTCCTTTTTTCAAGAATAGGTACATTTTAAAGAGTAGGTACTTATTTCAAGAAAAGTTATTTTGTTTCACAAAAAGGTACTCTTTAAAGAAACTGAAGTTTGTTGTAAGAAAATCTACTTTTTAAGAAAATGTACTTATTTAAAAAAAAAATACTTGTTTTAAGCAAAGCTACTCTTTGTAAGAAAAGGTAAATGCAAAGGTACTTCTTTAAGATAAGGTATTTTTTTAAGAAAAGGTACTTTGTTTAAGAATATGGATAGGTATTTTTTTTTGAGAAAATTTATTTTTTTAAACTTCTTTCACTTTGACTTTTCTAAAATTACTCTTTATTGGGTTCAAAACTACAACGTATACTAAGTATTGGTTACACGGCCCCTTCTAGAAAATTCCCATTAAACAAGAAATTTGCCAACATATGTTAGTCTAGACACAAACCAAACCAAAAGTACCCAATATAGTTGATAATACTGTGTAGTAGGATAATAGTGTTAAAAAAAAGCTGTATAATTTTTTTATTTAGCCCCCATTCCGCAGCGTGCGATAACGAACTTCGTTGCAAAAAAAGGAAATATTTCCAGCGTGTAGAATAACATAATTGTTTGATGGAATAACAGGACTGTTTTCACTTAGTAGCTGTGTGTCTTATATTTTCCAAAGCATTTATCTGACTGCCATGTAGATCCTTGGTGGGTGGGCATGAGAGTAAACTTTGGATTTGTGTAGAACTGTGGACCGAATAATACACCAAAGTTCAAAACGAAAGTAAAGTCAGACTATCGGCAATCAGCATGTAGACTGGGTAACATGGTCCGTTCAGATTACGACATTTATCTGAACAATATTGGGAGGAAACGAAAAAATGCAAACACAGGTAACCTCTGAATTTAGTAGTTTTCGATGAAAAAGCTGACCGGAAGCAACATGAGGAGTATTGCATCGATGAAGGGTAATAAATGCACGGGGATATCGTCACCCGATCGGCAAGTGGTGATATGGCGTGAATTCTCTGAGACACAGTCTGGACTTCCGTCACTGGGAATTAAAGATCACGAATTTTTTGTTCCTGATAATATACCAGCTGGGCTGTTGAAATATGATCATCAACCTGAGCAGATGTTATTACGCCGGTCATCGAAGATGCATGGATCAACGACAGGGTCCATAGGCAGTGGAATGAGGGAGCGATTATCACTATCCCGGGGAAAGATGATCTACCGCTGTGCGGCACCAAAGAGAGCTACTACATTGCTCAACGCAATATGCAAAGTAATGGTGACACCTATATCCCAGCTGATCTCGCCGGTGGTGGGGCCAATTGTGCTGAGGGAGCAAACGGGTGTCAGGCCTGGTCGTTCGTGTGGCGGCCACGTGAACACACGTCGTATAATCATAGAACAATCAGTTGAACCCAGTCGCCTCTGTTTCTTCTATTCGTAGACTTTGAATAGGCGTTTGATTGTGTACACCGTGACTCAAAGTGGTCCCCAATGACCAAGAAAGGGATACCGAACAGGATAGCGCACATTAGACTGGGTCCTTTCTGAGCCCGCGAAAAACAGTCAAAATCGTTTTCTTTTCGTAGTTTCTTTGTTTGTTACTCGATCGTAACATACAAGACATCGTTGTATGGTTCTCGACGACTACTACATTTATCCTATAGATTTCGCTGGCTCACGATATCATTTTCTAACGAAGGCCTTAATTAAGGCAGTTTGTACCCCTAAACCTTAAAAATATTTTTGATGTGTTAACATCTATAGCGGCGTATTGGGACTAAATCTATCAAAGTCAGATTTTATGCTGCTGCTAAAACCAGATTTAATGCTGCTGGTAAAACCAGATTTTATGCTGCTGCTAAAACCAGATTTTCTGCGACTGCGAAAGAGAATAATGACGTGTTAAACAAAAATGAGCGAGCAAGAGAGCAAATGAAAGAGTGGTGCGGCCGGGGTGAGGCAAACGAAACTGTGTCTATAGCGTATGTATTAACATAATAATGTATGTATGTACATGTGTCTGTTGCTGTTGTTGAACGGAGATATAAAGCATAGCCACGCAAAATTTCATTTGAAAGCCCATGAGCTTGCGCAGTCGACGTTATAGTGACACACTAATATGCCAGCTACTTCGTACAAAGTATGTGTGATGTTGTGTGTTTGGCTGTTTCGTTGCTATTGATATGGCAAACATGTGGTTATATGACACACGTATACATCAGCTACTTCGGACAAAGTATGTGTGATGTTGTGTGTTTGGTTGTTTCGTTGTTGTTGCTATGGCCAACGAAAGCGAGTCATTTGATGTTCAGCATTGCCCGGTGTATACAAAATATATATTTTTATTTTCCAATGTAACATTTACTAATGTGTTCATAGAAATCGAACAGGTACCGTGTAGCAAAAAGGTGTTAACACATCATCCGTGAGTTCGAACACTCATTGATTTTTTTGGAATTAAAGCCTTTTAAAAACCAAGAACATTTTGCTTTGAGTGTTTACTGTTTTTCCCAAAAATAAAAAAGTTACGTATGACAGTAATTACAGCATTAAAATAATTATTTTTTCATGTTGTTTGCATTATTACCGCAAATTGTTGCATACTTCTTAGCGCAAACGAAAATTTTAATGATACAAAAAACAATAATTATTTGAGACTTTAATATAAAGTAATTGTTACTACATAATTTTATACAACCATCTCATCCGACAGGCATCACAATAAATAATAATGCAAAAAAATTAAAAAATATTGCATTAATGCGGTAAATATATTTTGCCATACATCATTTTTTTTTCGTTTTGAATGAAATTGTATACTTCCAAAGCAAAATATTCTTATTTTCTAAAGGATTTTAATCCTAGAAAAAGTACATTTAAATTTTAAGGCATTACATTTTAGGGTGTTTAAAACAAAATATTTTTTTTGTGACCCGGTCTAGTGTCCATGATCCGTGAGTGAGCTGTACAGAGGTCCAGCGTATAGAGTTCGCTTTAATAAAAAGGAAAGCCAAACTTTTACCACATCTGCGGGCGTTAGACAAGGATGTGTCTCCAGTATTAGTTGATGGTTCGTTAATTGGGGACGTGGATTCATTCAATCAACTAGTTATGGTGCAAGATTACAAAGGATGGTGGCTCTGTGACGGGTATAAATGATCGGATGGATAAGGCCCGTATTAAGATTATATCGGAATGGACGAAATTGCAAATATTCAATTGCAGTGTGAAGCCAGGACTATTGAGAGGTTGTACCATTTGGAGCTTGACCAAGCTAAAATGAAGAAGGTCGAAATGTCTGTCAGTCATTGTTTGAGACAAATACTGCGTGTATACTGGCCAAAGGCAATTTCTAATGATGTACTCTGTCAAGTTATTTGTCTCATTGAATTATATATGAAAATGGTCTTTGGATCAGCCATATACTTAGGCGCCTAACATGAGATATTCCTAGAGCGGCACTGCAGTGGAACCGTTGGGGCCAGTGAAGGCCAGGAAGACCACCAAATACATAAAATCTGTACCCCGAAAGGGAATATGGAACCAAATTAAATCACTTGGTGACAGGAACCGATGGTTGGAATTCGTTAACGCGCTGTTGTCTTCGGCAACCCTCTATATACAAACGTTATATTATTTTATATATTTTTATATTTAGTTTAAATAAAACAACGACATATATACATAAAAAGGGTGTCTCAGTACACGCAAAGAAAAAACTCGTTCCACCCAATCGAAATTTCAGATAACTGAAGTTCGTTTTGGGGACTGTAGTTGGGAGAAACGATCTTCAGTTAAGCCATACATGTCATTTCGTTTGGGAGAACCGAAAAATGTTTGCAGCAAACGAGTTATGAATAATTAAACGAAAAAACGGTTCCAATAACTGTTGTTTTGGTTATAGCAACCGAGTTTTAGTTGCTTCAAACTAAACATTTTTCGCGAGAACTGAAAAACGTTTGCAGTAAACGAGTTATGAAAAATTAATGCTGAAAAAACGTTTGCGAGAAACGAAAAACGGTTGCACCAACTGTTCCTTCGGTTACCGCAACTGAGTTGTAGCTACTCTAAACTAAGAAAAAGTTGATTTTGGTTTTACCCATAAAGTTTGTTTTAAAAAACAAACATACACACACGTCTGTCTCGCCTTGCATTCTACATACACGTCTGTCTCGCCTTGCATTCAAATAACAACTAAAAGCGCAGCAAACTACATCGCGTCCATCCAAGATATATTAACAAAATTAACGCATTAGAGTGTGTGATCACTTTTACGTGTATGCGTGAGTGTGTCTGCCAAACAAGTGGATAAAACTGTATATACAGGTGACAGAATGGGAGAAATTTACGTTCTCTCATTAGAAAAATGGCTAATATCAGTTATCGCAAACGTTTTTTAAATTTGGGGTAAATGTAATTTTGTACGCGTTTGATGCAAAAAAGAACTCGTTTGCTGCAAACGAGAATACGTTTGCAACAACATGATACACATTTGCGATATACGAGTTTATTTGGGAGAATTACATGAACGGTTGCGATTACCAAATTGATACAAATCAATCAAACAAAATATAGTGGCGGCAACCGAGCAATAAACGTTTTATTTATTTCCGTGTACGAATGCACTTTTTAATTTTAAAATAAAATCAAGTATTTTTTATTATACAAAGGGTGTCTCAGTATGGATGCACTTTTCATTTTAAAACAAAAGTACGTATTTTTTGAGGAAGATGTGATTTTTTCATTGTATTGTAAAGAAAAGATTTTCCGATTAAGTACGGAATAAAGTATTCGTCAAATGGCTCCCATAACTCTGATGACAGGCCATTACTCTTATGATGATATTTTTCATGAATTTTTCACAGAAATGTGGCTGTATCTCACCGATGAAACGTTCGAGCTCGGATTTGTGCTCAGGAATTGTTTCTGCCATCAGAATTTCTTGAAGTAATTTGTTCTGGAAATCGTTCCTGCAATAGATCCTTTGTTTCGTGCGCGGTGTACCAGGCGGCGCCCTCTTGCTAAAACCAAATGTCATCCAGATCCATGCCGTCCAGTTGAGACTACAACAACTCCGTTATCATGTTTCTGTAACGAATGCCGTTCACAGTCACTGCAATTTCGGCATCTTCTTCAAAAAAGTAAGACCCAATCACGCAGTCTGACCAAAATCCGAACCATACAGTTGCTCGTTGTGGGATTCTCATGGATTGCAGGAGAATTTTCTGAGACCCAAATTTGACAATTTTGTGTATTCACTGAGCTATTCAGATGAAAATTCGCCTCATCGGAGAAGATCACTTTTTTGAAAAATACCCACTGAGTTGCCGGTACTTTCATGGTCTACTGGTTTGAGATCCATTTTTTATAATCGGAATAAACACTTGCCACTTGGAGACCAAATTTAAAAAGTGCAATATAACTCAGACGCCCTTTATATACATATACTTGTCTGACTATGGACCACTTCTTATTCTTATTTTTGTGTGCGATTACCGAACATTGATGACGTGGATTCGATCCCTGCTCGCTTAGTGATGGCAACACTATCGAGTAATTAGGTATGAAAAAACTTTTCGGAACCGGCGTAAAGCTGTACCAGTGAGTGCAAAACTACAAAGCGCATATCTCACTAATTGTATGAATCTGACGCCGAACCCTCCACGATAGAGGGCGGGGCAATGAGTCCGTGACGTTTTGAATGAAACACATTTATGTTTGCAAAAAAAAAAATAATTTTTCAACATAATCCAAAAAATATGATTTTTCGAGGGCGATAAAATAGGCATTTGTTTGATCAATATGGAGCTAAATCGCTTTACACCGAGCCATTTCTTTAGGTTTGGAAATAGGAAATGGTCATTGGGGTCTAAATCCGGAGAACATGGCGGATGAGGTACCAATTCGTAACCCTATTCATAGAATTTTGCCTTTGAGACTACACACGTGTGCACCCGTGCATTATCTTGATTTTCTTGGCCATATGGGGTCTTTTTTTTAAATCCTCGTTAACTCGGTCCAATAAGTTGGCATAATATTTACCGTTTATTGTTTTTCCCTTTTGAAGGTAATCGATGTGGATTATCCCGCGTGCATCCCAAAAAACTGTTGCCATCACCTTATTGGCCGAAAAACTTACCTTGGCCTTCTTCGGAGCCGGTTCAGACGGAGAAACTCATTGTATAGACTACTGTTTGGTTTATCATCCGCAGTTACAAAACGCCGCCAAAACTCATTCGAATTGCGGTTACACAACTCCAAACAATCCTTTAAAGTTGTCACACGATTACGTTTATGGCCATCTTGCAGACGGCTTTCTTAAACCCTACTGATCACTTAAAATCGAAACCACACTGCCATATGAAGAGCCTATGGCATCAAGAATCGCACGCACTTTTACTCTTCGATCGGCCAACACCATACCGTGGATTTTTCGACATTTTCAGGTGCATTGACCTCAATTGGCCGTCCAGAACGTTCAGCGTCATTTGTACTTGTGCAACCACAACGAAAGTCAGTAAACCACTTTTTTACCATTGAAATCGATGGTAAAAGCTTTTCCAGGGTTTGATTGGCGGTTTTTTCGCAAAAAATAACGAGCACACGAAATTCACTTTTTTCCATTTTTAAAAAAATGCACGAGATTGTATATTTTGAACAGCTGTTAAACGCAAAGTAAACGCCGGAACATGCTGAAAACCTTACGGTCGTCTATTAGCAGGTGGTACTTTACTAAATAATATACTGTACTTGAATCAAGGAGTTTGGTATTCCTAAAAGCTAATACTTTATGCCCAGAGACAACAAAATCATTGGTATTAAAGACTGACAATACCTAGTCTTTATACAGCACACCAGCATAATGGTATTAAGCATGAGAAAGGCTGTATTGAAAACAAAGGTCACATGCTTCAGCGGTTTTTAGACATGCTATGTTAAGACCATATTAATACTGCGTTGAGGGTACATAAACAGTTATGTTTTTATTGAAGTTACTAACCATAGCAGTTTAATCTCCAAAAACCAATAGAAACTTATGCTTAAAATTAAAAATCCAGCACTGAGATATGTATGTAGCACTGAGTCAACGTCCTTCATGTCTTGATTCATTTATTCAAAGTAGTTTTTATATTAACCACCGTGGATGCGAAATTTGGACAATGAATCGTCAATCATAGTGGATGTGGAAAATTGAGATATGTATAGGCTGGACACATTTCTGTGAGCATAAGTGATGTAAGTGATAAAATACATGTGTTCCATACACAAGCTTCTTCGTTGGCGGGACCATCGTCACAAAATTTCTAGATGTTGCTCGTGTATGCAGATGATTTAGACCTCATTACGCAGTATTTTCGAGATTTCAAAACAATCAGCAGAAGTTGGTTTGGCAGTTAACGAGGTAAAGAGAAAATTAAAATTAATTAACAAAATTTCTCGATTCATTTAAATCGGATCTACCGTGAACGGAAGCTATAACGTCAGCCTAGAAATCAAAAGGACAATTGTGCTTGCAAACAGGTATTATTTCGGGCTTAGCAAGAATCGCCGATCTAACTCTATCAGACTCTCATGCAACCAGTCTTGCTTTATGGTACAGAAGCCTGGTTCCTATCGAATGCAGATGAAACATTACTGTCTTCGAGAGAAAAATGATCCAAAAAAATATATGGTCCTGAATTAGAGAATGGCGAGAATCGGCGAAGGATGAACCACGAGCTGTATAATCTGTATCCCGACATCGACGTAGCTATGCGAATCAAGTTAGTGAGTTTACGCTGGCTAGTGTCAGTGGAGAGGATCATAAGGAACCAGTGCGATAGGTAATCGAAGACGTACTCGCAGACCGTCGATAAATAGGACGACCAAGACTTCGCTGATTGCCTGCGAGACCTAAAAAAAAATAAATGGTTTCCCATTACATCCCATGAAAGGACCTGGGAGAACTTCTCACAATCACTGGGCTGTGCGCTTTCCAGTTTTCACTCACTGATTGGGACCTACAGTTTTACACCGATTCCGAACGGTATTTTGAGAAGCTTTTTCATGGCTATATACTCGATAGTGTCGCCGTCACTATGCGAGGTGACCGCCGCCGAAAGAAATTTAAGGTGGTCAAGCAGGGATCGAACCCAGGATCTCAAGTACAAGAGGCGCGCACACTACCCGTTGCACCACCGACGGCCTGCGAGACCTAGGTGTTATTAATTGGAGGAGAAAAGCCGAAGACCGAGCCAGTTGGAGCAACATATTATTCTAATTTTGTAAAGCCGTTGACTTCTCTGGGTTGATTGAGGACACCGCAGTAAGTAAGTATTTACAATACTTCGATAAAAGATGATGACGGTCTGCGGTAATGGACAAACTCTAAATTTAGTTGTGACAACCTCTAAATGCCATTGCCATAACCTCTAAATGCGGTTGAGACAAACTCTAAATTTGGTTGAGACAAACTCCTAATTCGGTTGTGACGACTTCTAAGTTGAGTAGCTCATAATTGCTTGTCCCGCCCAAATTTTTCGGTGGGTGTACGGAGTTAAATTTTTGCCGCAATAAATCAAATTTATAATTAATACAATATTTATATTATAAAGTAAAACTAATTAGATTCTGATAAAAACATATTGGTTGTTGGTATTTTAAACAACTGTAAGCTAAAAAAAATACTTGTCTCTGTATTCTTTTCCAGGTAGAATGTAAGTAACATTACTTTGGTCTAGCAACCTTATCTGGATTTTTCTGTCTATTCATAGCCGCATGCTCGAATATTGCTGTCTTCCTAACTACTGTGCAAAAAATTACTATTGGTCTCACACAGGTAGTGACCAACATTTGCAGTTATCCGTCCTATATGTCCAATATATTTCTTAGTACAGAGTGAAAAATGAAACAGAATTGCTGATTATCGTTTGCATGACGTGTGGCGGATGGTGTGGTTGCTGCTACTGATGAGGATGATGATGGTGTCTGCTACTGAATATGATGGTCTGCTGTGATGTATGAATAACGGAATGAATGAATAACAATCTCAATGATGTTAATACATTTTAGTTCTTTTTTACTATGGCTTCTAGGAAACAAACCAAAAAATTGCACACAAAGCAGTAGGAATATATCATACTGAACATTCCAGAAAAGAAGTGCACATTTCTTAATCTCCAACATTATGAAAATTTCCACAATTCCAAGTATTATATCTGAAAAGTCTTTAATTATCCACAGCAGATTCTTACAAAAACATAACGAGCAAATATACCTATGTGGAGAAACATTTGAACTGGTCAGGTTAAATATAAAAGGTGTCTGATTTCACTGTGGAAGTCGAAAAACGAGACAGGGCAGGAGAGAACGGGTTTACCCTCATTCGGATACGAGGATTTATACAAAATATATATTGGCTTGCCGGACTAACTGTTAGGTAAGGGTACTTTTTTTGTTCGTTGTACAGTCTTCTGTATAATCCATAAAAAAGTAGTCGAAAGTGTTTTTTTAAACCATTGTACATTTTGTAATGAAGTTCCTTATCGCACGTCGCGGGATGGTGGCTAAATGAAAACAAAAATATACTTTTGCTTTGGTTTGTGTCTAGACTAACAAGTGTTGGGAAATTTCTTGTTTAATGGGAAGTTTTCTAAGTGGAGCCTGTAACCAATAGTTAGTATACATATGTTGTAGTTTTAAACACAATAAAAAGTAAATTTAGAAAAACCAAAGTGAAAGAATTTTAAATAGAGAATTTTCTTAAATAAGTGCATTTTCTTAAAAAACTAAATTTTCTGAACAAAATACAAAGTACCTTTTCTTTAAGAAATACCGTATCTTACAGAAGTACCTTTGCTTAAAAAAAGTAAATTTTCTTCCAACAAATTGCCTTTTCTTAAGAATTTACCTTTTTTTTAAAGAGTAAGATATGTACCTACTCTGAAAAATCTACCTATTCTTGAAAGAAGGACCAATTCTAACAAAAATTCCCGTTTCTTAAAAAAACCATTTCTTCAAAAAAAAAATACACCTACTCTTAAACAAAAATACCGTTTCTTAAAAATAAAATTATACCTTTTCTTTTCTCGAGATAAGTAGCCTTTCTGAAAATAAGTACATTGTCTTAAAAAAATAACCTTTTCCTAATAAGAGTACCTGTTCTTAAAAAGTACTTCTTTGTAAAAAAAATTCATACTCTTATAGCCTTTTCTTACAAAAAGTACTTGTTCTTTAAAGTAGTGCCATTACGTTTTAATAAAAGAATTAGGTATTTTTAGTTTATAATTTTAGTTTATAATTTTTCAAAAAATATATTTTCGTAGTGATCCGTTTAAATTATCGTATTTTTCAACGGGCGCCTTAGGCGTGTGGGAACTAACTAGTGCATAATATATAGCGGAAGGAACGTTGTTCCAATCGGCTGTCCCCTGACACCTCATGTTTTTTTTTTACTTTTTATGTTTTTCTTCGGTTCAAAACCCAATAAAACAAAGTGTTTTTTTATCCAAAATATCTGTTCAGTGTAGAAAAAAAGTAAAATTAAGTCAAATTGATAATTAAGTGGAATTTGATAACTGTAAATGATGATGAGTAAATAAATATAGTTACATGGTGAAAAGGTTTCTCGAATTTGCCGAAAGAATCTGATTTTATGAACAGAAAACTCAGAAATTCGGAAAATTTCGTTTCTACCGTTGTTTTGAATAAACGATCCTCGGCTAAGCTTTGTTCTCAAAAGTTTTAGGTCAAAACGTTTGGAACAAATAGAAAGTTTACCGGTAAAGCCAACCAAATGGAAGTTAGTGGCCATCAAATTGAGTCAAAATTGAAATTAAGAAAAATCCATTCTATTAATCAAAATAAAAAAAATAAAAAAAATTTTGTATGAAACCGTAATTGTAACTCAAAGTACTAATGATGCAGTTACATTCTTCATACCTGAGTTACGGTAAAACCGTCCCCACCGGCCTCGTCTACATAAATGTTTTGAAAAAAATTATCACAGTGTATTTAAATCATAACGTCACTATTGAGACACCCTGTATATAATGGCGGCTAACTGCTACATTTATCCATGGATTTTTGTAAGATATGGCTTGATTACTTTACTAAGATGCCAGCTATACGAAATAAAATTTAAAAAAAGTTTGGCTTTTTTTTATTCCGATCGTGAAAAAAATCAAAAATTTTTGCTCAGTGTACCGATTTAAAAACAGTATTCAGAACATTTCTGGGGCAAACTAAGTATACGACAATTATAATTAGTACATTAAGATCAATTTCGTATGCAAATGCAAATTAGAAAAAAACAACCGGTAAAAACATAGTTTTTGACTATAAATTCGTTATAACGGATCCGCCAAATAACTTTTTTTTTTGAAAATGCTATAAAAAAAAAACTACTAAATATTTTCCCAAATTTCTTTTTTTATTTGAAAGTACAATCCTTCCGGTTACTAATGGAAAATAATTTCATTCAAACGGCTGCCTCGGCTGGCCATGCAGTAGACTACACGATCGGTCCAATTTGTAAGCACATTATCGATTGTGTGCAGCTGTATTTCACCAATGGCTTCACGAATATTGTCCTTTCAAGCATCAATTGTCTCTGGCTTGTCGGCGTAACACTTATCTTTGAGGGCAGCCCACAAACAATAGTCCAACGGTGTCAAATCGCAGCTCCGAGGTGGCCAAACGACATCAGCTCTGCGGCTGATAATGCGATCTTCAAAAACAGGGCGCAAAACATCGCGTGTAGCTTCGGCTGTGTGGCATGTAGCGCCGTCCTGTTAAAACCAAATGCTGCCAATATCATCCTCTTCAATTTTTGTGATCAAATATTCGTTCAACATGGCCCGATAACGATCGCCATTGACTGTAACGGCCACTCCTTGCTCATTTTCGAAGAAAAATGGCCCAATTATGCCTCTGGAACAAAATCCGCACCAAACAGTGACTCGTTTTGGGTGCATCGGCTCCTCAATGTATGCGTGCGGGTTTTCTGTGCCCCAAATGCGACAATTTTGCTTGTTTGCATACCCGCCAAGATCGAAATGAGCTTCATCTGAAAAGATTATTTTTTTTTGGCAAAATCGGAATCTTCTGTAAGTCGATCGCAGGCCCATTTTTCCCATATTTCCCAGCGTTGTTCAAGCGTATACACAGCCATATTCGTTCAGCGGAAGGATAAAACTAATTATCTGTCAAATCAGACATGAGCTAAGTGTTACTAATCACGAAATAAGCACTAGCTGAAAAAAAAAATTACAGCAGACAGTTGCCGAGGCCTTCGGCCACGGACTGTCCCTGCAGGCTGTGTCAGAGACACGGCCATTAAGTTTAACGTAGAATACGCCATCCGATAAGACAGAAAACATATATAACAATAAATTCATTTGCTTATATTATTTATCATTTATTGTTATATATGTTTTCTGTCTTATCGGATGGCGTATTCTACGTTAAACTTAATGGCCGTGTCTCTGACACAGCCTGCAGGGACAGTCTGTCTGCTGTAATTTTTATATTTACCAAGGGCATTTGATTCAAGTCCGTTTAAAAAAAAAATATTATGTTCAATTTTTTTAAACTTAATTTAATTTATGTATTTTAATTAATATTTTTATTGAAATAAATTCTGCGAATGTTGAGGGGGCCGCCCTAATATTAAAAAAGGTTTACCTTATCGAGTCTTCGCATTAGCATTCGAGCGTTGTGTGAAAGCTTTTCGCTTTACAATTCAAAATTAATGTTACAATAGCTTTATTGAAGCTTTCGCAAAAAAGCTTTATTACGTTAGCTTACTGTTTGTTTCACTTTTTACTAGATACATGTTGCCAAGCAACATTAGCTTGCTGTTCGTTTCTCTTTTTGCTAGATACATGTTCCTAAGCAATGTTGAGCAACCAAAAACACTCAACCAAACACCACACATGTGTTTGAGTGTATGTGTTTAAACAATTTTCATTTGAGAAATTAAAATACTAGAAATATATCAACCAATATGAAATGTATATCAAACGAAAGATAACATCTTCATTTACCTACAAAAAAAATTTAAAAAAAATTCATCTAGCCGTTTCCTCAAATTCAATGAAATAAAGATTACAACAATAAAAACCTGACATGACTCCTCATACCGTAAGGTAAGACGTATTCTACGTCAAAAACCTTAGTTGGCGGACCCTCGAGTGGATCACGGGAAGGGTTAAAAATCAATCCAAAGTTTCCTCGGCATGCATACAGACAGGTGAAGTTAATATAAAGAATTTAAAAATAGATATACTTTCATTGTTTTACAGTTAGATTGAAGTTACTCAATTTCAAAAAAAATTGGAGAATTAAATAGATATTTAAAATGCTCTAGATGATTGACAAATAGGGCTAAATCTCCAAAACACGCAAAAATTTGATGTCTACCACAGGGAAGACTTTTGTAACCAAATTAACCAAGAATATATTTTTTTTTATAATAATATTAAACTATTATTATTTATAACCAGGACTCGTAGTTCGTGCCCATTTTGGATCGAAAGTATAACTAAAATGCTATATCTCGAAAACCAGAGAGTCCAATTGAAAAAATTACAAATTTTTACGGTTTTCTTAGGATTTCTCACAAAGTGTTACAATTCGCATGAAATAATTTTTTTTCAACATCGCTAAAAATAAAAAAAAATGGCTATAACTCGGAAACGGTGCGTTCAATCTCAAAAATAGTAAATTTTTTACCTGCAAAAGAGGCTGTAACCAATTCATGTTTTTACTACATAACTTTTTTTTTAAACAAATGGCTAATAAATAAAAAATCGCTAAACCGCCATTATTTATATAAACGGAGTGTTCAATCGAAATATAATTAATTCTTTCAGCTTTCTAAGGGTTTTTATACAGTGGTCCAATTCGTAGGGCCTTTTTTCCCTAAAAATCGCCAAAATTAAGGAAATCGCTAAGATAAAATAAAAGGTGTAACTCGGAAACGGAACGTCCAACCGCAAAAATAATAATTGGAACGAAGTTCCTTATCGCACGTTTCGGGATGGGGGCTAAATGAAAAAATTTTAAACAACTTTTTTTAAACCATATTATGCTATAACCCTGTGTACAACCCAGTATTATTCTGCATACTTTAAGGATTTCGTGCTTTAGTGTTTGAAAATTCTACCAATTCGTTTGGTTGTTTAATTTTATTGCATACCTTTAGCCATAATATGCCAATGGAGTGTGTGGCAAAGATTTGTACAGTCAGGGATATATATGAGGGTTGATATCTCTCATATTGGCTCTGGGATAGTCATGGCCATGTGAAGTGCGCTGGATTCAATGGAAGGCATTATGATATAATTACGGCTAAGGAAAGTGGGCTTTGCTGGACGTGTTGGAAATTTGAAGTTGACTTTAAGAAGCTATTTAAGGAGGCAAAGACAGGATTTCAAACTTTAAATTCTGATTTTGTCTCTATTAGTTTGAAACGTAAATCTTTGGACGATATGTTTGATACTTTTAAATGGCCTGAAGACATCTCGACCTCTTCAAGACGGAAAAAAACTCCTAGTGAAGTAATTTAATTCTGCCAGTAACTACTAACTTGGGTAATTTTGACAGTTTTTTCATATCTCCGAAACCGTCGTCGTCTGTTGTTCCTTCATCCACTGAAGTCAGGAACCGTAATCATTATGAGTTTTATTATAAAAATTATATATTAATGATTATATTATGAGTTTTAAAGATTTGTTTTAATGGTAATGATTAATTTTGAGCAATATTACAAAAATCAGATTTTGTGTTTGTTCGCATTTTTAGTACCGTCTAGACAGAGTGTAAAATCGCTCTGATGGCTTTTCTAATAGACCGATTGTTATACAAATTTCACAAAAAGATGACCTGCTGATAGTCCTTGGCTTTACTTGGAAAATACACATCTTGAATTTAAAATATCTATATATAATGAACTATCAGAGGTATGAAAATGAGATTTGGTATATAAGTTGTTCGAACAGTTCGAATTACAGTTAGGGCGGAAGTGAGATGTGCCACGCCCCTTTCCAAAAATCTCTCTGACGGCTTTTCTAATGGACCGATTGCTATGGAAATTTTACAATGTGGTACCGATAACCTGCTGATAATCCTTAGGTGTACTTGGTAGTGAGTGGATAAAGGTGGTGACACCGCCCATATAACTTGAAATTTAAAATGGCTATATTTCATGAGCTATCAGAGGTATGAAGATACAATCTGGTAAATATATTGTTGTGCAGTATGAATTATAGCCAGGGTGGAAGTGGGAAGTGCCGCGCCCCTTTTAAAATAAACCGTTATATCAGTCATAATAATAGTTTGATCGTTCTGAAAATTCCACAGTCTGTTACAGTTGCCCTACAGATACGAACAGGCTATTTGGAAGAAAGTTGCCAAACAGGGCCGAGGAGCCGCCCACACGGGTCAATATTTAACTATTGCATACCATATCAAACAATTGTCTGTACACCAGGCACTTGAAAAAATATTTCAATATAGTAAAGCAAATTTTTTTACAAAAAGTAAATTTTCTTAAAAAGTAAATTTTCTTATAACAATTTGCCTTTTCTTATAAAACTACATTTTCTTTAAAGAGTACCTTTTTTGTGAAACAAAGTAAGTTTTCTTGAGGTAAGTATCTACCCTTCAAAATTTACCTATTATTGAAAAAAGGACCAATTCTAAAAAACTCCCATTTCTTAAAAAAAAAATTTCTTAAAAAAATACATTCTCTTATAAAAAACTAACTAGTACATAATATATGGCGAAAAGAACTTCGATCGAACCGGGTGTCCCATGACACCCCTCATGTATTTTTTTTTTATTATTTTTAACCAATGTATGCATCACTTAAAATCCGTTAAACTAAAACGGAAAAACTAAAAAAGACACATATGTATGTGTTAGCGATTTTTTTTAAATGAATGATGTCGTTTAAATTCATCCATTGGTAGAAGTCTCTTACAGAAGTAACAAGGTTATTATTTTTACGATTGGACGCGCCGTTTCCAAGTTATAGCCATTTTTTTTTTTGGCGATTTTTATATTTTGAAAAAAAGATATTCCATACGATTGGACTACTTTATGCAAAATTCTTAGAAACTCGTGAAACCCAGTTTTATTTCGACAGTTTTATCTCCGTTTCCGAGATATTGGCATATGGGCATTTAAGCGATTTTTGATTCCAGATATTTTAGTTTTAGGGATTTTTGAAAATAAAAGTGATGCCGTATTGAAGACGTCCCTAGTTAAAAGCCTCCTATGGAGGTTGAAAATTTATTATTTTTGGGATTGGACGCACGGTTTCCGAGATATAGCCATTTTTTATTTTAGCGATTTTCTTATTTGGCGATTTTTTTGGAAAAAAAAAATTATTTCCGTAAAAAGAAAGAATGTTTCATGTAAATTTATATTATGTAATCGCTGCATATGGTGACGACACCGCTGCGGGATAACCCATGGCATGACACCGTATAAGGTCCTGTCGAGCGTATTATGTGAAAGACTAGACCAAATTGTTGAAAACCTGATTGGACTTTATTAGTCTGGTCTGGAAGTCCTGGACTGACCAAACTTTCATGCTACTCCAAATCATGGAAAAAGACCCATGAAAAGCAAATGGTTATATAACATATTTTTGTAGATTACAATACCATACGGAGAAACTTGTACGAAGCCATGTCTGGACTTGGGATTCCGGCAAAACTGATATTATCTGAAAGACTAGAGCCAAATGTTGATAAACTGATTGGACTTATCAGTGTGGTTTTAGACCATGACTGACTAAATATTCACGCTACGCCAAATCCTGGAAAATACCCACGAAAAGCAAATTGATATATACCATTTTTTGCCGATTACAAATCTGCTTTCGATAGCCCCATTCGGGGAAAATTGTACGAAGCTATATCTGAACTTGGGATTCCGGCGAAATTGATCCGCCTTTGTAGGATGACGTTGACCAATGCCAAATCAGCAGTGAAGGTGGGAAAGACATCACCGAACCATATTGCACCCAGAGAGGACTGAGACAAGGCGCCACACGTTCGTGCAATCTCTTTAATAGCCCAATGAAGATAATAATGAGAAAAACTGCAGTAAATAAGAACAATATCATCATCACGAAAAGCCATATGTTGCTGGAGTATGCTGACGACATAGAGATCATTGGGCGAAATTTGCGGGAGGTTAGTGAATTATTTTCAAGAATCAAATAAGAATCAGCTAAGCTGACGGGCCTTTCTGTTCATGAGGCCAAGGGGAAATTGATGGTGTCAATGACTGGACGAACCTCTCGATTTGGTCCGCACATAAACGTCGACAACCGATTTAATTTTGAAGTGATAGATGCATTTGTCTACCTTGGACCCGCCGTGAACAAGGACAACCACGTCAGCCTGGAGTTAAATATATGCAATTTTCGGCTCAGCAAGCAGTTTAGGAATAAAGCCCTCTCTCGACAGACAACAGTTCGCCTATACCAGACCCTCAGTTTACCTGTCTTGACATATGGCTCCGAGACTTGGGTCATATCGCAAGCGGATGAAAAACACCTGGGAGTATTCGAAAGAAATTTCTCCGTAAAATATATGGTCCTGTTGAGGAAAACGGCGAGTGCCGACGCCGTTGGAACGCGGAGCTATATAATCTCTATTCTGACGTGGACATAGCGAGGTGAGTCAAATTAGGCCAATTGCGTTGGCTAGGCCATGTTATCAGAGTGGATGAAGATGAGCCGGCGCGATAGGTTTCCGATAACGCTATCGACGGAAGCAGGAAAAGAAGACGACCAAGACTCCGATGGAAAGACCAGGCCGAAGAATATACCAACTGGCGGGAAAAGGCGAAGGATGGAACCAGTTGGAGGAATATGTTAAAATTTGTTTAATTTGTTTGTTTAGTTAATATGATTCTCCATTAGGATTAATGAAGTTTAGTAGCTCAAATTTTGTTTATCATTACATGATGAATGTTCTAAAATAGATTGTAAATAAAATGAATTTAAAAAAAAAATATTTTAATATTTTCATCTTGAAGAGGTTTCTTTTGCGTCATAAATCCCTGGAAATTTGTGCTGGTCATTTAATATAGATTCACCCGCATTGAATACAAAGTGAAATGCAAATGATTTTCTGTAAATAATTTATTGAGCTGTTCTTTATAAAACACGAGTACCATCTCCATTTTCTTCCTGTAATTCAAAAAAATTTCATACGGTTGGTCATTTAAATTTACCTGTAATATTTCATTGCATACGAATAAGCGTAGACGTGCTGACCAATCAAGATATGTTTCCAGATTGCATGTCTTTTTGGGATCCTGCACACCCGGCGGTCCTCCCGATGTTGATGGTTGGTCCCATTTTTTCTGTACGCCAGGAAGAAAGCCAAATGAAAGAGAATGTATAAAAAGGCATTATTAAGATTTTAATGAATTCCTTTTGACTGTGAGATTTTCCATGTTTAATGATTGCGATTTAAATACGAACGTAAATATAACAACGTAAAGGATATAACGAAGCAAAACATGTCAAACTTTTTCCAGTTCTACTATTATAATTAAATCGTAATGTTGCATCTTCAAAGAAGGTCATTAAATGACTTTGCCATTGGTCAGCCTTAATTTGAAATGACGTGAGCTAAGGGCTCAGGTACACGTAGTCACATATGAAAGATATATAAATGTAAATGATGAAACGTCTTCTGTAGATAAATAGAAGATACCATTTAAATCCAGGACTATTTTTTTTCATATTAAAATAATTTTTTCGTAATATTTGTCGCTTAAATTTGTAATTATTGCAACTAATTACCTCAAAATACAGCTTTAAGTCAAGACGGGAATGTAAAGCGCAAAAGCCCATTCCATAGATATTGCTGCAAAACCCATGCATGGTTGGGGAAACCAGCCCCAAGATACACTGTGGTACAGTGACAAGTGTCGCATGGTAACTGACGAAAATCTCACAAGTGTACTCATTGGACTAAGTGTGTCAGTAGTGACAGCCACTTGTACATACTGATGAAAAGTACACTACGTATCTGATAACGCTGCAGTTAGATGAAGCGGAGACTGCGATGGAGTATTATAAGAAGATCAACATTGAAGGTCAACATCCTGTACATAAAAGAACGGTCCCAAAACTAGCCGACCTAACACAGAAGACACGAAAACGTTGGGAAAAACTTTCTTTATTTTTCAACTTATTTTTCCTTTAGCTCGATACACTTTTTTCAGCGACATTCAATAGCTTCGATACCCTGTTTATAGTAAGAACTGTCAAACTCCTTAAAATATTGATCTACCCCAGAATCAACCTCTTCATTGTTTGCAAATCTTTTACCACCCAGCCGTTTCCTCAAGTTTGGAAATTCAAAATAGTCCGAGGGAGCTAAATCTGGCGAACAAGGCGCGGGATAAAGCAATTCCAACTTTAGTTCATAAATTTTGGCTATGGCATAGTGGATGTTTAAACTGGAGCACTGTTTTGATGAAACAACACTTTCTCTTTCTCCAAATGCGGCCTTTTCCAAAATTTCATCACTAAAACGCTGAAATAAGTTAGCATAATATTCGTATGAAATGAAGCCATGAAAAAAGCTTCTCAAAATACCGTTCGGAATCGGTGTAAAAACTGTAGGTCCCAATCAGTGAGTGAATAATTAGAAAGCGCACAGCTCACTGGTTGTGAGAAGCTCTCCCCAATCCCTTCATGGGATGTAATGGGAAACTGTTTTTTTTTTTTTTAATATTCGATGTTGATAGATTTTCTTTTCTGAAGATAACACTGTGTGTAATTTTTTAAGTCATGGAAATATAACCATATACGGACACCACTACGTAATGAAAGACTAGAAAAAAAGACCATGTCTCCCAGTTTCGCCCAAAGTCATGCACTTTTTTATGGGCCCCAAAGAGTTGGGGCCTCGGTGTCATTTTTGCAAAAAAGTGATTATTTTGTTAGGCCCATATCTTGCAATTCGTTCGGAATTTTGATTTACTCTCTGAGGGAAAGTTGTAGACCTAATGAAAAATAGAAGTTGTGAAAATATAAAATCAAAAAAGATCATCTTCAAAGTCAAAATAGCAAAAAACTTTAAAGACTAAACATCGATAGGAAACCGCTCAAGATTCAAGGAACCAATCAATCACAAAATTTACCTAAGATCTCAATAAACAACTTTCTATAACATACGATCTTCCTCGGAATGATCCTTATATTGTTTGCTGCGTCTCTTATTGCGTGTGCGCAGCTAACTGCTTTGCCTGTGCTGGTGCGGTGGGTGAGATAGCATAGCATCTCAGTGTTAAGTTAACGGTGTTAAGAATTCCGAACGAATTGCAAGATATGAGCCTGACAAAATGATCACTTTTTTGCAAAAATTACACCGAGGCCCCACTGGAAAACAGGGGGGACACGGGTCTTTTTTTTGTATTTTATCACATAGTGGTAATGACTTAAATTACACACAGTGAAATTAAAAAAATTTCGGGAAATATTTCACTTTTGCGGCTACCTAAAGGCTTAGTTTTTTTAAAGTTCTTTGCGATTTTGACCTTGAAGATGAAGTTTTTTAATTTTACATGTTCAAAATCAAAAAGCAAATCAAAATTCCAAACTGTTTGCAAGATATGAGCCTGACAAAATGATCATGATAAATAAAAAATTATCCAATGGGCATATCAAAAACAGACGCCACGGCCTTGCCAGCAGCTGGAACCGACATTGCTTTTTTTTGAACACGATGCTCCCACTCCAGTCCACTGCTTTGACTGTTCCTTTATCTCAGGTGTGATGTAGTGGACCCATGTCTCATCCATGGTTATAAATGGATGCAAAAATGCAGCTTTATTGCGGTGAAACACTGCCAAACGCTCTACTGAAACATCTTCACGACTCTGTTTTTGCTCTATGGAAAGCAAGCGCGGCACCCATCTTGCGCACAGTTTTCTTATCTTCAAATCTTCAGTCAATATACGACATATAGCACTTTTTGAAATACCTATCATTTACGCTGGCTCACGCACCTGCAGCCGACGATCATCCAATACCATTTTGTGGATTTTCTTAACCGTGTATGGCGTGGCTACCTCTATTGGCCGACCACTATGGTGTTCGTCTTGGAAACTCATACGGCCTCAATTAAGCCCTGCTACCCAATATTTTGTAGTCGTAAAAGAAGAAGAGACGCCCACAGAGTAGAATCTAGCTCGGCTTCAATATTGCTTGGACCGAGACCATCAAATGGAAATATAGAATTACATAACGGGGTCCAATTTTTTCCATGTTTACAAATCGTTAACTTTTGATGGCTCAAATAAAAATACGTGGCGCCGTGAAATTTAAAATATAGGTTATATAAGGTTGCCGCGTTTCCCTAAAATATTGTTTAACATGTTCACATCTATAGGCACTGGTATGGCAATCTATCGAAATGAACACATGCAACCAACAGATAGCGTTAGCATTACACACGTTGTTGTTATACAACAACAGTCTCTGCCTCAAAATAGGTATGGTGGTATTGATGTAGCGGTAGCGAACAAACAAGCAGGTCGTCGTCGCCAAAGAGTATTGAATAGTATAGAGAACTCATGGAAAGAATTTTATGACTCATGGCGAATGATTCAAAACGTATTACTCTCTTTTTGTCATATCTTGGTACACTCATAATTTTGATGTGGAACATTGATGCCTTTTAAAACATTTATGCTTTATGTATTGTTTTATGTAATAATATTGTCGAAATGGTGCATGCGTACTGACATATTATATAAAGAGAATAAGACTTGTTTATGCTATTTTACTCAGACTCTCTACATGCGAGCGGAAAAAGAGTGCAATAGGTCCCCAATACTATCCAATACTTTGTGTCGTCGCTCTGTTTATGAAATAACAAAAACAATTATTTCAGTAGCTAAATATTGCTTTATTTATTTTTGACAATATTACATCTAATGTTCAAGCAGATGTAAGAAAAAAGAAAGTGCAATAGCCAAAGGGCCTTCAGCACAAATACTATTCTTTTTTTTTATTTTCCAATATAACATTTACTAATGTCTTCATAGAAATCGAACAGGTACCGTGTAACAAAAAGTTGGTAACACATCGTCCGTGAGTTCGAACACTCCTTGGATTTGTTTTCCAAACTACTGGCATCATATATACATCAGGTCGGCTAGTTTTGTGACCGCCCTCGCATATGCAAACAAATTGATAGGGGAAAGGGAATATAAATCGATGTATAAGAAAGATCGTAACCCCAAACTTTGACCAGAAAATTGTAGTTCATACTCAACAGCCACGAAATGGGGCTCCTCTCCTGTAGGCATGGAAATGGAATTCTTCGCCACAGGTAATCATAGTATGAGAAAGATGCGGGGAGAACATTTATTTAACTTTCTACTCCCAGACGAATCGAATGGAGACGTCAGAATGAAACGGATAGAACATGAAGATGTCAATTATCCTCTACCTAACCGAGATCGTGGCAGAAGAACTATTTCTCAGGTTAAGAACAATAGAACTGTGGCTGCCAATGGACTACCAAGGGATCTGTGTAAGGTTGGTAACGAAGATCTAATAAAGACCATGCATCAGTTTTTAGTCAATATTTATATAATAGGCCAAACCAACCGCCACGAAATGGGGATCCCCTCCTGTAACCATGGAAACGGAATCCTTTGTCACAGGGGAGCACAGTACATTGAAGATGTGGAGCGATCATTTTCTTTTTTCGCAGACAAATCGAATGGAGACGTCAGAATGAAACGGATAGAAGATGCTGGTGTCAATTATTCTGTACCTAACCAAGATCGTGGCAGAACAGTAATTTCTCTCAACAATATAACTGTGACTGCCAATGGACTAACAAGGGATCTGTGTAAAGCGGCGATGATATGATAAAGAACATGCATCAGCTTTTAGTCAATATTTCTAACTATTATAGTCAAAACTAACGGCCACGAAACGGGGATATCCTCCTGTAACCATGGAAACGGAATTCTTTGTCACAGGTGAGCACAGCATATTGAAGATGTGGAGCGAAAATTTTCTTTTTTCGCAGACGATTCCAATGGTCAGAATGACGTTAGAATGAAGCAGGTAGAAGATGACGTTGTCAATTATCCTCTACCTACCAACCAAGATATTGGAAGAACAGAAATTTTTCGGCTTAATAACAACAGAACTGTTGCAGATAATGGACTACCAAGAGATTTGCGTAAAGCTCACAGCGAAGAGCTTCGTTCTTTCCCAGACAAATCGAATTGAGACGTTAGTATGAAACGGATAGAACATTATTGTGTCAAGTATCCTCTTTCTAAACAAGATCGAGGAAGAAAAGAAACTGTGGCAGACAATGGGCTACCGGCGGATCTGTGTAACGAGCATGCACCAGCTTTTGTTCAATATTTCATTATAGTACGACCGCATGTCGGACGATTGTAGGCTACAACGAACTGTGTCCTGTGTTTAAAAAAGCATCAGCTTTTGTTCAATATTTCATTATAGTACGACCGCATGTCAGACGATTGTAGGCCTCAACGAACTGTGTCCTGTTTTTAAAAAAGACGACATTACATTATGCGCTAAATATACGGGAATAACTACTTTATCCATCACATACTAGGTGCTCTTAAGCGTAAAAAGCGGAAGACTGAAGGCCCCGCTATTTATTTTTCGGTAAATACTACGAAAACAAATTGATCCTTACCATTCATTTCTTGATTACAAGTTTGCCTTGGATCGCCTGATTCGGAATCGCTTTTAAGCTGATATACCATTCCGGAGTCGCACTGACCATTGGACGTAAAAGTAGGGATAGAAGTAGGAGAAAAGACGTAATTGAGTTTGTTGATGTTTAACTTAAAATTCCTGATGTGACAAGTGCTAATACGCAATATACTCGCCGGTAGCTTATTCTACATACAGCTGTACTCCTCAAAAAAGAATACTCTGTGTACAGCATAGTTCGATCTACTAGGCAAGTGACAACAAATGGATGTGTATTGCTGGACAACCTTGTAGTATGGCTAAATACTCTAACTTCTAGTAGAAGGTTATATATCTTCCCATGAAAATATCGATGGAATAAATTTTGACATTTTCGTAGTTCAACTTACCTGTTTATCTAATAGAACATTATTGCTACACTGTAGAAATTCCTCAGGTCCAATATGTTTTGCTAATTTCTTTTCAATACGACACAGTATCTGGGCATATTGCATTGACGTGGGGCAGCTAAATAACTTGGAATCAGACTGAAAATATAATTCCCAAATTATTAACACGAATTTTACTCAAATTTGATGTCTGCCCACCTTGTCATTAGCCGTAGCATTTGTATATTGACAAGCCCTTAGTTCTTCTTCATGTCTCTCCAAATCAGTCAAACGTTTTAACAAGGCACTCAATATTTCCGAAACAATGGCTTCTAGACGTGTATTGGAACATCTGTAAACGATAAAACGGAGTAATAGTTTATTTGTCGGCACACAATGAATGAGCGATAAGGATTGAAAGAACCAAAGCACAAACTGCACCCACTTTCAAACAACATGAAAAGGTAATGACGTGTGAAAAGTTCCAATAAAACTGTGGATTAATTTTCACTCACCTGGCAACGATATGTTTAACATGGCTCATCATACGCTCATCGCGATAATCGTAGGGAAACTTATTTGTCCATTCAGCTAATAATGCTACCAATGATTCTAATGATTCACTATCAGGTACCGAAGATAACAGTTTGCCCAACAATTCATGTGGACGTAAGTATAAGCGTGACGATAGTAAAAATGAAAATATAAATTCCTGCAAACAGAACGAAGAGAAGAGAAAAAGAAAATATAATGAAAGATTAGGTTACCACTTGTGTTTATATATGGTCGTTTCCCAGAAGATTTTAATTAAAATATAAAAGCTGTGTTGATGAATAGCTAAGCAAAGGGGAAGGACTCCAAACCTGCAGTACTTAGTTTTTCAACAAGAATTGTGGCATTGGCATTTTATGTGAACATAATGTTTAGATAAGGTTTGCGAGAACTAAACTCCTATAATTCCTGCTTTAATTTACACTAATCAGCATGATTTTATTCCAGAACTTCTACTATCCTTTTTTGAAATGGTTGGCCTTGTAAATAAAGGGTGGTCCAACCAAAACGCACAATGTTAAAAAAAAAAAATGGTTTCCCATTACATCCCATGAAGGGACCGGGGAGAATTTCTTACACCGATTCCGAACGGTATTTTGAGAAGCTTTTTCATGGATATATACTCGACAGTGTCGCCGTCACTATCCACCGACCGACACTTTTTTAAATATCCCAAAGAAAGAAGTCAAACGGTTTCAAATCGCATGATCGTGGCGGCCAATTAACATCGCCACGACGTGAGATAAAGCGGCCATTTAATTTCTCGCGCAAAAGACGACCATCCTGTTGGAACCACTTATCGTCCAGGTCCGTATCCTTAAAGTCTGGTCACAAGCAATCCGTTATCATGCTGACAAAAAACATCACGAAGTACACGAAATGCATTTTGATTTGAACGCCCATTTTCGTAAAAGGCTTCAACAATCTTAACGCGCTGCTTAATTGTGTACCTCTTTGAATTTGTCACACAGTGAAACAAAGAAATGTCAAATTAATTAAGATGGGCAAAAAACTTGAAGTTAAGTTGTGACTCACTCATTTGGACTTCAATCAAATCACCGATTACATACAAGCCTGTTTTTTTATTAATTGCCACGGAGATTCATAAGATATTGAGATTAGTTTTGGAAAAATATTTTTTTTGTCAAAAACTAAAATTTTTTTCATTTTTAAAAAATTACTAATAATAAAAAAAAAAACTTTTAAAAATCGTCTTATCACCTTAACAGATGAACTTGATAGGAATTAATGGATTTACCTATAGTGACTACCATGGTGACTACCTATAGCGGTGAGTTGTCACGGTTCATCAGTTGTGAATGGTGTACTCAAAACCGAAACCGGTTGACCGAATTCCTGCCGGTTGACCGAACGTCAATTTTTCCGAAGAACCGGTTTCGCCGGATATTTAAAGTTAGTTAACCGGGTGTTTTGGTTTTTACACAACTGATATAACAACGCTGAATTACAAATCGAAATCCTTATTTTATACATCACTATCGTTACTGACCGCACCATACAGACAAAAAAAAATTTGCCAACGAATTACTTCGCCGATAGTTTTCTGAAATAAGTTGTCCAAGGCAATAAAAGTGGTATTTGCCAACTCCAATTTAGATGCAAGTTCCGGAACAAATGACAACACAAGTAGTGTGTTAGCAGTAATGCAAAAAATAAAAATCAGTATTCACAATCCAGAAAGAAGTACAAAACTTCCAAGGAATATTTACTCAGCGATGATTTTGCCTAACTGGGGAAGTCCAATATTAGAACAGATAGGTTGAATAAAATAAGTACATATATATAGAGTGGACCATGTAAAATGTGGAATTTGAACCCCCCGTTATATCGAAGCAGATGGCCAATTTGACATTTATGAAGTCACAGATTATTAGCTAAAATTAAAAATTTTACGAAATGGGTCGCTTTACCCTTGAAGAAAATTGGGAACTAAAGGGTTTTTCAACAGAGACGCTACAAAAGTAAATCGATAGGGACAGCAAACGGCGCCATATTTTCCTTTGACATTTCTCTTCAGTAAGGTTTGCCATTTCATCATGGAAAGATATACGAGCCAACAACGAGTCGAAAGTATTAAAATTTAGAATTTAGTTTAGACTGAATGGCTTCGTCAATAAGCAAAATATGCGTTATTGGTCAAACAGCAATCCGCACGTAATCCACGAGTCATCACTGCATCCCGAAAAAATTACGGTTTGGTGCGGTTTATGGGCTGGCGGCGTCATTGGGCCGTACTTCTTCCGTGATGATCAAGACCGGCACATTACTGTGAATGCGAATCGCTACCGTTCAATAATAACCGAATATTTTTGGCGCCAATTGGATAATATGGACTTGGAGGACACGTGGTTCCAACAGGACGGCGCCACAACCCACACAGCGAATGCCACAATCAATTTATTGGAAACCAAGTTTGGTGAACGTGTTATCTCACGAAATGGCTCAGTCGATTGGCCGCCTCGGTCGTGCGATTTGACGCCGTTAGATTATTTCCTGTGGGGCTACGTCAAGTCAATGGTCTATGCCAACAAGCCAGCGACGATTGATGAACTTCGTACGAATATCGAACGTAAACGGCAGTATCGGCCGATTTATGCTTGAAAACCGTCGAAAATTGGGTTCAGCGTCTGGACTTCTGCAAGCGTGCCCGTGGTGGTCATGCAAAAGAAATCGAGTTCCATACATAATAGCATCGAACGTACTTTCACAGGAATAAAGAATTTCATTGGTATCTAAAACCGGTTTTGTTTTATTTAAAAAAACTTTTGTAGCGCTCTTATTGAAAAACCCGTTACATACAAAAAACAAATTCAATTAAAACAAAATAAAAACTTAAATTAATTTTTAAAGTTACATACATAGAAAAAACAAATTCAATTGAAAAAAATAGAATATTCAATAAATTTAAAAAAAAAAAACAAAAACAAAATAAAAATTAATCACTGTCTGATGATAGTGGCTGTTGTCGTAAGTCGGCTTTCTTTCACAAAACATTGGTCCAATGTTTGCTGAACAGCTTTTTTTTTCAACGTAAAATAAATTTCCTTGTCGCAATTGGTATTCGTAGCTACCGCCTGGGACATTTTAAAACTCCTTCCGCTGTCAGGATCGTTTTTTAAAAAAATCTGCATAGCTTCGCCAATTAAACATCGCTTTGGAAATTAGTTTGTAGGTTAAATTTTGTTCTTCGGAGATTTCTATTGAACGGTCACTGTCATCTTCTTCATTAGCAAATTGCACTTCCAGTTGCAATAGTTCTTCATTAGACAATTCTTGGTAGTGCGAGGTTAGCAATTCATTTATGTCAGTCTCCTCCATACCTTCAAAATTAGACTTTCTAGCTAAATTATAAATTTAATGACGAACAGCTGGTGCACCATATTCTGTGAATACATTCAGGCCATATTTTGTGACAAACACCATTCATGCAAGATGTTTTAACCTCCTCCCACGAATCAAAAATAAGTTCGATGGCTTTCATAATGTTGAACTTTTTCCAAAACTCTAGCATGGCAGGCTTATCATGTCCATCAGTCTCACATAAAAGAAGTTTAATTGTTCGTCGAATTGTTCGAAATAACTTTTAAAAGTCAATATTACTCCCTGATCCATCGGCCGAATAACTGATGTCGTATTAGGTGGCAAAAATAAAAATTTTACATTTTCTGACAACTCATCAACATAAACTGGGTGGCCAGGAGCATTGTCTACTAGGACCAAAGCCTTGAAGTTTAAGTTTTCCTTGTTGCAATAAGCTTAATTTCTGGAATAGCACAAGTTGAAACCCAGTTTTGAAATAATCCATGCATTTTTGTTTGCTCGCCTGTACACAGGAAGCAGATTCTTGGAACCTTTCATAGCTCTTAGATTTTCTGATTGGTAAATGAGAAATGGTTTAAATTTTAAACCAAGAGGAAGAAGAAGAAGAGTCAGTCTATCCTTGCTAGCTTTAAATCCTGGCGCAGATTTTTCTCTTTTAGATATGAAAGTTCTGTTAGGTAGACGTTTCCAAAATAATCCAGTCTCGTCAACATTAAAGACTTGTTTCGGATCATAGCCACCTTCATGATTTAACGGTTTTAACTCTGTCGGGTAGCGTTCTGCAGCAGTTATATCAGCACTATCTGCTTCGCCTTGAAGAGCAATGCTGTGCAGATTCGCTCGAACCTTGAGTCTCTCAAACCAGCCCTGACTAGCTTCAAATGTCTCATTCTTGTCTGTATTACTACCACTAGCATTATCGTTGGATACAGCTTTACTTTTTATGTTATGAAATAAGCTTTTGGCTTACGTCTGAATTACCATTTTACTTAATGGTATTCTCTGCGCAACTTGATTTTCAATCCAAATAGAAAGCAAGGACTCCATTTTGATCATCAAAGCACTCCTTGTACGGGTCATCGGTTTAGCATCTAATGATGTTGCAGATTGTGCATCCTCTCTTATTTTATCTCCATCTCGATCTCTAATTGTTCTGACAGTTATTGTTGACGTGTTAGAAAAAAACGAAAATTTGAAAAAATTTCGAACCCAAAACAACGCAACTTCGAAAATCTAACGACGCACAGTGAAAATTAGTACTAATGCAGCAGCGACGCAACTTCGTAAAAACGCAAAACGAAACGACGCAAAGCGAGGTATTGGTGTAATTAAAAAAATTCCGAAACTAATTTGTCACACTGTCTAAATTCGGTTCCAACAACCTCTAATTCGGTTGTAACAACCTCTAATTCGGTTGTAACAACCTCTAATTCGGCTGTGACAACCTCTCATGAGGTTGTGGCAACCTCTCATGAGGCTGTGGCAACCTGTAGTGAGGTTGTGGCAACCCCTAGTGAGCTTGTGGCAAGTTGTAGTGAGGTTGCGGCAAGCTCTAATGATGTGGTAACCTCTAATGAGGTTGTGACAACCTATAAATTCGGTTAAGTCTAATTCGGCTGTCCCAACCGAATTTTTCTGTGAGTGTAGAAACAGTTTGTTAACTGTAAGTACTATGCTTTCTTATTCTTAACTCAATTTTATGTTATGCTAAACATTCTAGTTAATGAGTTACTTCAAAAATACTGTATTTGCTTTCGCTATACTTCCCTCCGTATGGTAGCCAAATTCTCTATCACAAAATGGACTTTGTGCTAAGACCTTAAGCTCATTTATTAACATAATTCATTGTATAACAAATTAATTATTAACACTATTTATGCCTTTATTAGGCTTTTGTCTTAATGCAATGAACCACTGCCGGTAATTATGGCAAAGATGAAGGTTATTTGGTCAACATAAAAATTAACTCAAGTTATTAACACAGAGGCGAAGAAAGCGAAACGAATAAGGCAAGACTACCAACTAATAAGACAGCTGGCCAACATGCTGTGGAAGCTATACTCAGGGTGTGGATGGTTTACTTTAACGGAGTGTTTGTGTGGTAATTGCTGGTAACACTTGTTCCTGTTCCTTCTGCTTTACTCGCACTGTCCTTCCAATGGATTTCTTTTTCATTATATTCACAAGTGGTAGCAGTTTTATGTGTGAACAAAATTATTTAAGGCATTTGGTTCATAACGAACTGGGATGTTTGCCACGATGTGGTGTGAAAGTGATTTGTGCCGTCTCTTGGTTAATGTTCGTGTTTGAAATTACACTACTATGGACATAACTAAGCTATCCTAGAAGGGACAAATAAAGAACTAAAAATAATATATATTCAGGCAATTTATGTTTCCTGCTAACTGTTTGAGCTGCTCGTTAATGGTAGTTTGCTGCCAGCCTGATTAGGTTTTATTTTATTTTTTTTTATTGTGTGGACATTTTTGTATTTTTTTTGCGAAATCTGGAACAGTTTATCTACGTTTTAACACAATTACTCCGAAAAATATTTCCTCCTTTTCTTTTTATTTCCTGCCTATTATGGTGGATATTTTACGCTTGTATCCGTAACTTTTTCGGTGTTAATTAAAAGTTATAAATGTCCTAAGGCATAAATTTTGAATGGTTTTTTTTTTAAATGAAGAAAATTATGAATGGAGTTGTGTGAATGGCTGGGCTAAGAAATAGTTGAAGGTCTAACTACAAAGCTGTATGAATTTCCGGCAACATTGAACCAACGCTGTTGCGATTGTTAACAGTATCCTGTCTCTATCACCAATTTCGTGTTAAAATGTATTTTAAAATACAGGGTGGCTGATGAAGCCGTTACCAAAACACAACTTGATAACATTTTTCCATCTAAGTAATCTGGATTTTGTTTTTGTTTTTGTAGATTGAGATTGAATTAACATGAAAAACTGGACACTGAAAAAAATCTACATTGTCCGCCGCCATCACGAATTGGAGTATGTAGTCTTGGTTCAAAGAGAATATAGGCGCACGTTTAGCGGCGATCCTCCTAGTAGATGGATCAGTACGAAACTAGTGAAAAATGTTGTGGTGTGCAGTGGTCACAGTGTGGTGTGCAGATTCTTCACGCTGTATTCTCGGCCCCTACTTCTTTGAATAAATCGGACACAGCGTTACCGTTAATGGACACCGTTGCTTGAGCATGCTAAAAAAAATTCTATCCGGAACTACGGCAAAAGAGCATTCCATTCAACTTTTTGTGGCTTCAACAAGATGGTGCACCTGTACCGAATTATGCAGAAAATTTCCTAACAGGCTCATTTCAAGAAACTCATCCTTCCGTTGGCCCCCAGGTCGCCTGACCTAACTCCACCGGCCTTTTTCTTGTGGGATGAACAATTCGGGCGACAATAGCTGCAATTCTAGCCTCAACTTTGCGAGCAGTAATGGACACATTTTTGCTAAGATGCTGCACCTGCATAAACGACCAGGTCGGGCATATAAGTTAAATTATCTTTAATACTAATTAAACTAGTTTTAATATAATTCAATGGGCTTTGAAATGAAAAAAGATTGAATAAATTCCATGCATTGGAAAAAAAGTTATTCCAGTTTTTTAGTGTAGCAAAATTCAACAGCCACATTTCTATATAAGAGTTGGCACTCATCCTTATATGGATACATTTTAATTTTGGTACTAGATTCCCTATCAACAAGGTATCCAGATATGTAAGTCTGCCGTTGCCTTCCAATTCTAGTGTAAAAATGTGAAAACTATCTGAAGGGCTTCGGGGGATGTATGGACGACAATCTATATAGTATAGCACCGAAGTCGCAGAACACACTTGGAAGAGTATTTAAAAACTTGAAATCCAAAGTTGAGAAAAGTGATATATCAGATTTGATATAACAGATAAGTTGCATTGGAAATAGCAGCCGAAAATGCGGGAAAATCTACATAGGCACCACAGAGAATAAATTAAGATCGCGAATATCAGGGCTCAAATAATACATTAAATTACGACACGACAATATTAACAAGAAAACGGTTCTATCTGCCCACTGTGCTACTACTGACCATCACGTTGATCTTGGCAATGTATGTGTGTTACAATGCGAGAGTCACTATGGAGAGAGGATGATATTAGAGATGTTGAATACAATAAATACTCCAATAAATCAACGAATGAATTGCAAGAGAAAAGTCCATTCAAATTAGACTTCTAATGGGAATACGTGAACAGGTAAAGTTGGAAGAATCAGTCGGACAAATATGGACGAACACAACTGGTCAATGGCGGGAGTTTAAGTTTTGGAACGTAGTTCCTTATCGCACCTGGCGGGATGGGGCTAAATGAAAAATTTTAAACAACTTTGTTTTAACTTCTTTATTACAACCCATTATTATAAACTATATTGCGTAATTTTGGTTTGTGTTTGGTTTAAAGGGAGTCTGTTTATTCCATGAAATACAAACCCGAGCATGGAATTACATTTGGCAGCATACTTACTCTTACTTTTGATTTGGTTTGTGTCTAAACTAACATATGGTGGCATATTTCTTGTTTAATCGGAAATTTTCCAGGTGGAGCCTGTTTATTACATATTGTATTTTGAACAGAATATAAAGTATACTTAGAAAATCCAAAGTGAAAGAAGTTTAAAAAAATATAATTTTCTTAAATAAGTGCGTTTATTTAAAAAAAAGTTAATTTTCTAAAAAAATACCTATTCATATTTTTAAACAGAGCACCTTTACTTAACAAAATACCATATCTTAAAGAAGTAAAGGGTCCGCCATCTAACGTTTTTTTTTTCAACTAGTGCTTATTTCGTGCATAGTAACACTTATCTGATTTGACAGATAATTAGTTTTATCCTTCCGCTGAACGAATATGGTTGTGTATACGCTTGAACAACGCTGGGAAATATGGGAAAAATGGGCCAGTCATCTTTTCAGATGAAGCTCATTTTGATCTTGGCGGGTATGTAAACAAGCAAAATTGTCGCATTTGGGCACAGAAAACCCGCACGCATACATTGAAAAGCCGATGCACCCAAAACCAGTCACTGTTTGGTGCGGATTTTGGTCCAGATGCATAATTGGGCCATTTTTCTTCGAAAATGAGCAAGGAGTGGCCGTTACAGTCAATGGCGATCGTTATCGGGCCATGTTGAACGAATTTTTGTTCACAAAAATTGAAGAGGATGATATTGGCAACATTTGGTTTCAACAGGACGGCGCTACGTGCCACACAGCCGAAGCTACACTCGATGTTTTGCGCCCCGTTTTTGAAGATCGCATTATCAGCCGCAGAGCTGATGTCGTTTGGCCACCTCGGAGCTGCGATTTGACACTGTTGGACTATTATATGTGGGGTGCCCTCAAAGATAAGTGTTACGCCGACAAGGCAGAGACAATTGACGCTTTAGAGGATAATATTCGTGAAGCCATTGGTGAAATACAGCTGCACACAATCGATAATGTGCTTAAAAATTGGACCGATCGTGTAGGCTACTGCATGGCTAGCCGAGGAAGCCATTTGAATGAAATTATTTTCCATTATTAACCGGAAGGATTGTACCTTCAAATAAAAAAAGAAATTTGAGAAAATATTCAGTAGTTTTTTTTATAGCAATTTCAAAAAAAAAAGTTATTTGGCGGACCCGTTACCTTGCTTGAGAGAGTAAATTTTCTTAGAAAAAGTACCTTTTCTTAAAAAAGTACATTATCTTACCACAAATTGCATTTGCTTAAAAAACTACCTTTTCTTTAAAGGGTACCTTTTTTGTAAAACAAAGTAACTTTTCTTGAGATAAGTACCTACTTTTAAAATTGTATCTGTTTTGAAAAAGGACACGTTCTAAAAATAATCCCCTTTTTTAAAAAAGCTATAATATATAGCGAAAGGAACTTCGTTCCAACCGGGTGCCCCTGACACCTCATGTAATTTTTTTATGTTCTTTATGGTTTTTGTGAGTTAGCAGCGATGTTTAAATGTTATGACGTTTTTGTAAATTAGTTTACATGTTTTGGGAAATGCATATTTGCAGGTCGTCGGTGGTGCAATGGTTAGTGCGCGCGGCTCTTGTACATGAGAACGTGGGTTCGATCCCTGCTCAGACCACCTCACATATCTTTTTTGTTGTTTGGATGCAAATATGAAGCGTATTTGGAGCTTGTTGCAAATATAATATATTTGTGTCGAAACACATTGTGTTTGCTATTAAATATTATATGTTTGATACACAATGATAAATATGTTATAATATATGTGTTTGCGACTCAAATATGTCTGTGTTTGTTATACTGTTTCTGCTCTCTCGAGAGCAGGAGAATAAAAGAAGAACAACGAGAGACTCTATATTGTAAGTGTGTATCTGTATTCTTGCATTGTTCTCTCAGTCAGTGGTTCGTAAATATTCCTAAATGTGCGTGCAAATTGCAGATAAAGTCAGTGTTTCTTATTGTAAAATCTTTTTCTCGGTCAAATGAACATGTAATATCTTATTGATGCTTGTAGTACTAATGCCTAAGGAAGCCTCAATCTCGTGGTATATCGCATGTCGGTTTTGCTTTATGAGTTCACGCACAGCATCGATGGTTTCCAGCAAAAACACCGAAGTTGGACGTCCTTCACAAAATTCATCCTGGACCGAACGGCGTCTGAGACTGAACTCTTGGTACCAGCGTTTTTTGCGGTGCTTTATCACCAAAACTCGAAACAAGTTGATTGAGACACTCATGTCTCGACACTCAATTTCTTCGAGCGAAAATTTTTACGGGTTAATTCCATTTCTCGACCGAGATTCATATTCAACACACTATCAATATAAGAATTAGTGCTCGTAAGTGAAAACGTTCTAAGTATGTTTATGCTAGAAAATGTCAAGCTTTCCAATGGAAGTTCCAGTTTTCCTCTGGCAACACTACCACTGCCACGACCCGAAATATAAATAGCAACCTCGTATACTTGTTTATTTGTAGGCTCCGATAATAGGCTAGACATTGCCCTTCTTTAAGGCATAATATTCACCAACAAACATTCAAACACCGGATATATTGAAGTTTAAAATTAAAGTTCATAGTATATTTGTGATATAAAGCTTTCTGGGAAACCGGTCTTTGGACGGGCTTAGGGATTTTCTCCTCCGGGGTGGGACAACACCAGCTTCGTGTCTTCGGTATAGTATTTTTGTGTTATGAAACTACCTGCATGGACGTATTTGGCTGGGTTTAGGAATGAATTTTCTCCTCGGGGTAGGTCCAACACTGACTTCGCGACTTCGGCATGGTGTTTTTGCGTTATAAAACTTTCTGCGTTGGACGGTCTTCGGCAGGGCTTAGGGGTTTCTCCTCTGTGGTAGGCCCAACACCGGCTTCGTCGTAGTACTTTTGTGTTAAATCACGCGATATTTTAGAAACACTTTTTTTTTAATTTTGGTGAAAATTTATTTTAAAACCTTGAATGTAAATATCTCCGGTCTTTGAAGTGTTCCACAGTGTGTAATTTTTTAATTTATGGAAATATAACCGCTGTGTAATGCCTCGATGTGAGCGTCGTGTCGCTTTTATATTGTGTGCTGCGTCCCTTGTTGCGTGTGCTGAGCTTACTGCTTTGCCTGTGCTGCTGCGGTCGGTGAGATAGCATAGTATCACAATGTTGAAGTAAACGGTGTCAAGAATCATTCCTAGGAAGTTAATATGGTCTAGAAAGTTGTTTACTGAGATCTTAGGTAAATTTTCGTAGTTGACTGTTTCTTTGAATTTTGAACGGTTTGTTACCTATGGAACGGAACAGGGGAAAAAACGAAAAAAATCGAATTTTTTAAAGTTTTTTGCGATTTTGACCTTGATTTTTGTCCTTTATAAAAAGAGCTTCCCCCAGAGAGTAAGTCAACATTCCGAACGGTTTGCAAGATACGAGCCTGACAAAATTATCAATTTGTTTGCAAAAATGACACCGAGGTCCCAAATCTTCTCTAAAGTTATTGTCTATTATCGGAGGCATTTTTGATAAAAAAAATAAATTTTGTCAAAAAAGTGACGTTAAAAAAATCGTTTTTTTGGAACGAAGTTCCATATCGCACGATGCGGGATGGGGCTAAATGAAACAAAAAATTAAACAATTTTTTTTAACGCTATTATGTTACATCCCGGCATTAACACCTACATTGGCTACTATTGCTTTGGTTTGTGTCGACACTAACATATGTTGGGAAATTTCTTGTTTAATGGGAAGTTTTCTAGGTGGGGCCTGTACCCAATATTTAGTATATATTAAGGTTTTGAACCCAATAAAAAGTAAATACAAAAAATCCAAATTTAAAGAAGATTAAAAAAAGAACATTTTCTTAAATAAGTGCCTTTCTTATCAGCTCCCTTCTCCACAAGTATTTAGGTATATCATTAGACATTATAGGGATAAACAAATCTCAAGTAAGCGAGAATTATTATTAAGAACATAACAAATGAAAGATCGAATAATATAAACTCGTATAAATTTGAAGACGGTACACTCTAAACGCCAATCTCATGGCAATCGTTGTTTCTTTTTTGAAACAACAACATCTATGCAATGGCTTTCGATGAAAGCATGCATAGGAAAGAAATGTTGTGAATATTGATGGTTATGGCAAAGTATTGTTGTGGATGTTTTCGCACAACTAGGAGTTTATACAATTCTCGCTTACTTGAGATTTGTTTATCCCTATAATGTGTGATGATATACTAAATAAATACTTGGGGAGAAGGGAGCTGATGATATGCCTGGGGGGGGATTGAAATAGCTTTATTCCCAACCATCCACCATAATGATCAATTTCACAATTTTTCTTTTTTAATATTTCTATTAAAATGTACTTTTTCATAGAAAAAAAACTTTTTAATAGTTATTTATCTTGAACCGAACAATTATTAAGAACATAACAAATGATAGATCGAATAATATAAACTCGGATAAACACCTTTTGTTAAAAACAGTAAAGTTTCTTACAACAAATTGCCTTTTCTTCAAAAACTATAATTTCTGCAATTTCTGTTGTGAAACAAAATAACTTTTCTTGAGATAAGCCTACTCTTAAAAATATACCGATTATTGAAAAGGGACCAAATAGTAAAAAATTCCCATTTCTTGAAAAAACTTTTCTTCAAAAAATACCTTCTCTTACAAAAATAAATTTTCTTACAAAAACTCCTTTTCTTGAAAGTAGATTTTCTGAAAAATAAAATAATACCTTTCCTTTTCTTGCGAGAAGTACCCTTTCTGAAAATAATTAGATTTTCTTAAAAAATAACCTCTTCCTAAAAAGAGTACAACTTCTTTAAAAAGTACCTGTTCTTAAAAAAGAACTTGTTTGTAAAAAAAAATTCATATTCTTAAAGGCTTTTTCTAACAAAAGGTACTTCTTCCTAAAAATAGTACCTCTTTATTTATTGAATGTATTTTTTTAAAAAAAAGAGTATATTGTTAGGTCCCTTTCGCAAGAATATGTATTATATTTTCCCGAAAAGGCCCTTTCTTTAATGAGATGTACTTCTTTTATTAAAAGCTAAAGATTTTTTTAAGAAAAGCTACCATTTTTAATAAGAAGTGCTTTCTGTAAGAAAACGCCTAAGAGTATGAATTTTTTCTACAAGGAAGTACTTTTTTTAAGAACAGGCACTTTTTAAAGAAGTGGTGCTCTTTTAAGGAAAAGGTTATTCTTTTAAGAAAATTTACTTATTTTCAGAAAGGCTACTTATATCAACAAAAGAAAAGAAAAGGAAAGGTATTATTTTATTTTTAAGAAAAGGTACTTTTAACAAATGGAATTTTTTTACGAAAATTAATTTTTTTAAGAGAAGGTACCTTTTTTTGAAGAAAAGCTTTTTTACGAAAAAACATGTACAATTTTGAGAGTAGGTACTTATCTCAAAAAAAGTTATTTTGTTTTACAAAAAGGTACTCTTTAAAGAAAAGGTATTATATTAAGAAAAGACAATTTGTTGTAAGATAATGTACTTTTTTAAGAAAAGGTACTTGTTTAAAAAAAATTAATTTTTTTAAGAAAAGTTACATTTTTAACCAAAGGTACTTCATTAAGATAAGGTATTTTGTACGAAAAGGTACATTGTTTAAAAATATCAATAAAATTTTTTAAAAAATTAAAAATTTTTTGAGAAAATTTACTTTTTTTAAGAAAACGCACTTACTTAAGAAAATTTTATTTTTTGAACGTCTTTCACTTTGGCTTTTCTAAATTTACCTTTTATTCGGTCCAAAACTACAATATGTAATAAACAGGCTCCAACTAGAAAATTTCCCATTAAATAAGAAATTTCTGCCCATATGTTAGTGTAGACACAAACGAATCCAAAAGTACGAGTGTAAGAGTAAGTGTGCTGCCAAATGTTATTCCATGCTCAGGGTTGTACTTCATGGATTTGCCAGTCTTGCACTTTGGCTTTTCTAAATTTACATTTTAAAGGGTGCAAAACTACAATATGTAATACACAGGCTCTACCTAGAGAACTTCCCGTTAAACCAAACCAAAAGTACCCAATACAGTTGATAATAATGATAATAATAAAGTAGTTAAAAAAAAGTTGTTTAAAAATTTTTCATTTAGCCCCCATCCCGTAACGTGCGAGAAGGCACTTCGTTCCAATAAAAATAAATATGTTTTTACAAAGATTTATAGAGTTTAGAAAGACCTTTGTAATGACACCCAGATCTGATTATAAAAAAAAATAAATGATTTCCCGATACATCCCAGGTAGGGATTTCAGAGAGCTTCTCACAATCCGTGAGCTGTGCGCGTTCTTGTTTTACACTCTTTGATAGGGATCTACAGTTTTACACCGAATCCGAGCGATATTTAGAGAAGGTTTTTCGTGGCTAATTACTCGATAGTGTCGCCGTTACTAAGCGAGGTGACCGCAGTCGAAAGAAATTTAAGGTGGTCAGAGCGGGGATCGAACTCACGTTCTCATACACAAGAGCCGAGCACACTACCATTGCACCACCGACGCCCAGATCGGATTATAGGTACATGAAATATGAGCGATTATATACACATGACTAGATTCGCTCGAAGAAACACAAAACAAATTTAAAGGCCACTTTCTCAAGAAGACCGCGGGGAAAAACTGTTTGGACTCAGCCCAGAAGCATTCATAGGTAGTAAAATTTTGATGTAGATCAGACCTTTGGTGCTAAGGTAAATTTATGCCTAAACAAAAATGCGGAAATCATAAATAACGACCTTAACCGCAAAATATTTTAATTTGCTACAGCTCAGCGATTGTTATATTCTGATTGCCGAATGTAACATTTTGTTTCGCCCGTGCCTGAATTTGTCTAACCAACACTTTTCACCAGAAAAAATTTCTTTTTGTTTATACTCAAAATAAAATGCGCAAAAATTAAAATTTCTATTCGTTCGTCATATGACGCGCGATGAGTGAAAATATACCTTACAAAAACAGACCTTAAATCAAAAATTTGATTTGATTATCTTTTATAATCGTTATTATCTGCATTAATACAAAGCGAACCAAATGAAATGGACGTTTTATTAAACACTCCGGTTCACTTATTTAAAGGCACCGAAAATTCCGTATTCAGCACCATGTATCTTTTGCAATTTGTAACCGATTGCAGAACTTTAAAATGGAAATGGAAGCTAGACATCTTTAGATATAAAAAAAGTCATGACATTAGTCGTTTCCTAACTAGAGAACTTTTTCTGAGCAATTTATTTATTTTTTTGGTTCACTTGAATGAAGGCACTTTATTATTTTTTTGGCGTAGAATACGTCTTACCTTACGGTATAGGGAGTCATGTCAGATTATTATTGTTGTAATATTTATTTCACTGATTATGAGGAAACGGCGATATAACTTTTTATAAAAATATTTTTGTAGGTAAATGAAGATGTTATCTTTCGTTTGATATACATTTCATATTGGTTGATATCTTCCTAATATTTAAATTTCTCAAATGAAAAATGTTTAAACACATACACTCAAACATATATGTGGTGTTTGGTTGAGTGTTTGAGTTTGTAGCGTGGACACAAACTATGCTGCTGTTTCAGTGTGGACAGAAACCTTCGGCTGTTGTTTTGATTGATGAAATATTGAAATTTCGTATATTTACTTATGTATTTAAGTGAAACAAAATGTTAAATGTGAATTTAAATTTAACATGGATATATAATTATAAAAAAAACAATGAGTGTTCGAACTCACGGGCGATGTGTTAACACCTTTTTGCTACACGGTACTTGTTCGATTTCTATGAACACATTCGTAAATGTTACATTGGAAAATAAAAAACAGCGTTCAATCATATGATGACGTTACAGTTAAATAATATTAATACATACTTAAAATTATTTAAAGACCCAGTGCAAGCACATGTGTCATTATTTTCTTGCTCAATACTTTTTGTTTTATTCCCACAAAAGTCAAAGAATGCAAAGCAACAGACACTTGTACATACATACATACATTGTTATATTCGTACGATATAACCGAAGATCAACATAAAATACTTTTTTAATATTACTCCAAATTAAAACACTTCAATCTCGGCTCGCCGATATCGGATCGCCTTAATTTTTGGCCTAAACTCTTCGTCGAAACCCGCACTAGCTTTTTAATCCAAAAATTAATAAAATCGGCTATGAATTTCCGGAGAAAATCGCATGGGAAAATTATATGAAAATCGCCTAATAATTACTTTCAGTACCGACTGCCAAGCAACGAACACACAAACGATGATTTACTCTTACAAACCTAACACTTGCGTATGTATTAAATTTATAGTTTACTGCCCTAGAGGCGCGCGTATAGATGTTAACACATCAATAAATAATATCTGATGTGTTAATAATAATAGTAATAATAAATAACTATATATATTGTCAATCATTGTGTTTCAAAAATATTAAAAAACAATCGAAAGTAAGTTGGAGCATAGCTTCTGTCGGCAGTCCCCCAACTGCCACGTGTGTTTTTTTTTTATTTTCCAATGTAACATTTACTAATGTGTTCATTGAAATCGAACAGGTACCGTGTAGCAAAAAGGTGTTAACACATCGCCCGTGAGTTCGAACACTCATTGGATTTTTTTTTTATTGTTTCTAAACTAAGCGATGATTTTTTGTAGGGAGCGTTTGTTTATTACAATATATTACATCTTAATCATTTTGCGAATCAAAATGGCAAACATAAAATTTTAAATCTATCGGAAAAACTAAAATCGATGTTTACCGTTCTGAAGGATATTCTAAACGCGCAATATGGAAAAAATTTTTTCTTAATCTACGTATGAGAAAAGAAAAATCTGAATTGCTTCTAATTCTGCCTTATCCTTTTCAAAAATAAGAGCTCAAGCTGGAGTGGAAGCGAGCATGTCATCAGTACGCAGAGTAATTAAGAGCTGCGAGTATCGTAAATACCTGAAATTACAAAAAAAGCCGCCACTTAATGCTCCTCGTAAGGTAAAGCGGCTTCAATTCGCAAAAGACTACATGGTATGGGATGTGCAGCCAAGAGGTCATATAAATGACTGGAGAACCGTTCTATCTACGGGCGAGAAGAAGTTTAATTTGGATTGGTCTGATGGCTACAACTATTATTTTCATGATCTGCGCAAAGAAACGCGTTTTTTGAACCGACATCACAGCCGAGAGGGCGGCGTTATGGTGTGGGGTGCTATTACGTACTATGGCACCATCGATCTTAAATTTCAAAGTGCAAAAATGACTGGTGCAAGCTAGAAAACATTATTGGAATCGGCTTTTCGGAAATGCAGTGAACTATTTGGTCCCATATCTTGGATATTGCAACAGGATAATGACCCTATACACAACGCCAGAGTAGTAAAGGAGTTCATTGCAAGCGAACATTTTAATATCCTCGACTGGCCACCCTATTCGCCAGATCTAAACATTATCGAAAATGTCTGGGGTTGGCTACCTCGTAAGGTCTATGAAGGAGATAGACAATTTGATGACAAGCAGTCACAAATTCAAGCCATTCAGGATGCATGGAATCAAATTTCGTTGGATTACAAAAATTCTCTTTATCTCTCAAGGAAAACCCGTATATTAGAAGTTATTAATATCAGAGGGGTTGAACCCGTTGCTAATAGTTTTTAAGTAAATTAAAATAAATTTAAAAAACACAAGAAAAACTGGTTTTCTTTAAAATTAGTTAAAGTGTCTTTATTCAAGTGAATAAAAAAAAAGACACATTTTTGGACTTTTTTATATAAATTGCTCAAAAAATTTCTTTAGTTAAGAAACCACAATTGTCATGATTTTTTTTCAATCTCAAGATGTATAGCTTACATTTCCATTTTAAAATTCTGCGAACGGTTACAAATTGCAAATGATACAGGCGCTGAATATGGAATTTGTAGTGCCTTTAAATAAGTGAACCGGAGTGTATATGGACGTTTTATTACAAAAACGGACGTTTTATTATATATATACTATTAATGATAAAACGTGTAGCTATGAACATTGAAATTTGGGCATTTAGTGAAATTAAAAATAATTCTACATAATTTTTTAAAATACTAAAATGTTTGTACCTTATCCTTATTTGCGTAATCTAATGTATTTACCTTAATGTTCGTTTTTTTTTCATTATACATTCCTCTATTTTAAGAATAAAGCTTTTTCCACGAAATTTCTGATTTCCCCTACAGTTTCCATGATTCATATAAATGTGCGTGCGTGTGAGAAAGGACATGCATAACAATGCACTTCCTTTAATTTACATAAAATTTTAATTAAAATTTGTTGTTACAATCTTGCATTTACTTCTTTCGCCCATGGGGGAATATATTCGTTTGTTAAATTACATACGAATACGAGTGTGTAACTATGTACGATATTTTGATGATGTGTTTTTTCATTGTCATTCTTTATGTGTTCACCCTGCCATTTCCTCCTCAGGAACATTCGAGAGATGTGAAATTTGGAACAGAAGAGTGGCAAAAGTACTACAAGTGAATGTTCACAACTATTTTCTTTTTTTTTATACCGTGCAGGAAATATATGTAGCCCCTGGCGTACGTGTGTTGTAAGTGTCATTAAAAGTGTTAGGATTGTTGCAGGTTGGCTGGATGTTGATGAGAGATTTTTGATTTAGTTTTCCTTACTGAAGGTGATTGAGATTAAGTTTTATTTTTAGTGTTTACTCGTTTGTTGTCCTTGTTGTAAAACATATTTGTAATGGGCAAACTTTATGTTAAAAATTGTTTTAACATGAGGTGGAAATTTTAACGATAATTTTGCTTAATGAAATTATGATGTCATTGCTAGTAAGTCAAGAGAAGGGGCTCGGTGTAAAACTGTGAGCCTAAAATGGATTCGTGTTTTGTTACAACATTTCAATGCCTTCGACTTATATATAAAATCTTTTACCGACAAGTATTTTTATTGAAAGGGTGAAGGAAAAGGACGGAAATCTCGTCACAGAAGTGCAGAGCATGTTTGGAATATGGAGAGAGCATTTCTCCGCGCTACTAGTACCTGAGATATCCAATGCCGATGGGACAATCGATCACAATATCGACGACGTCGATTGCCCCTCTCCTAACCAAGACGAGGTCAGAACAGCTATTGCCCGGCTTAAGAACAACAAAGCCGCAGGAGCCGATGGATTACCGGCGGAGATGTTTAAGGCAGGCGGCGATGAGCTGATAAGGTGCATGCATCAGCTCATTAGCAAAATTTGGTTAGATGAATACATCCCCGGCGATTGGAGTCTCTGTGTACTATGTCCCATATTTAGAAAAGGTGACCCGAGTATCTGTGCCAACTACCGTGGAATAAGCCTTTTATCCATATAAGGTTCTATCAAGTATAATGTGCGAAAGACTAAAACCAATTATCGCTGACCTGATTGGACCATACCAGTGTGGCTTTAGGCCTGGAAAATCGACAACTGACCAGATTTTCACGCTACGCCAAATCCTGTAGAAGACACACGAAAAACAAATCGACACCTATCATCTATTTATCGATTATAAAGCAGCCTTCGATAGTCCGATACGGGAGAAATTCTTTGAAGCAATATCTGAGCTTGGTATTCCTGCAGAACTCAAACGCCTTTGCAGGATGACCTTGACGAACACCAAATCCGCAGTGAAAGTTGGTAAGGATCTTACCGAACCTTTTGAAACTAAGCGAGGCCTCAGGTAAGGCGACACCCTATCGTGCGATCTCTTTAACATCTTAATGGAGATCATTATGAGAAAAGCTGAAGTCACCATGAATAAAACCATCAGCAGCAAAAGTCACATGCTGCTCGCGTATGCTGATGATATAGATATCATTGGGCGCACAATTAGAGAAGTGACTGCGGTTTTTTCGAGAATTGAGAAGGAGTCAGCAAAAGTGAGTCTGACGGTAAATTAGGACAAGACAAAATTAATGGTTTCAACGAACAGGGCCTCCACGCGATTAGACCAAAGCGTGAACGTTGATAACCGTTATTACTTCGAAGTAGTGGACGAATTTATATACCTCGGATTTGCCGTGAATAAAAACAACAACGTCAGCCTTGAGATCAAGCGGAGAATTGTGCTTGCGAATAGATGTTATTTTCGGCTAAGCAAGCACTTTAGAGATAAAGCCGCCTCTCGAGTATCAAATGTCCACCTGTACCAGACTCGCATTCAACCTGTCTTGCTTTATGGCTCAGAATCCTGGGTCCTATCGCAAGCAGACGAAACATCTGTAGGAGTCTTCCAGAGAAAAATACTCCGAAAAATGTATGGCCCTATAGTGCACAACGGCGAGTATCGGCGACGCATCAATCATGAGCTGTATGAGCTTTATCTTGACATTGACATAGTTAAGCGGATCAAGATAACGCGATTGCGCTGGCTAGGCCATGTCAGTAGAATGGATGAAGATGAACCAGCGCGAAGGGTTTTCGAAACCGAACTCGAAGGAAGACGAAAAATAGGAAGACCAAGACTCCGCTGGAGGGATCAGGTTGACGAATCCCTGCGTACACTTGGTATTGCCAAGTGGAGAAATAAAGCAAAAGATCGAACTGGTTGGCGAAATATGTAATCTTCATTTTGTAAGGTCCCTGACCGCCCGGGGTTGTCCGAGACCGGATAAGTAAGTAAGTAAGATACTCACGATTGTGATCGTTTTACGACGCGGTCCCAAAACTAGCCGACCTAACCAAGAAGACACAAAAAAATTACATGAGTTGTCAGGGGACACCCGGTTGGAACGAAGTTCCTTTCGCTATATATCATACACTAGTTAGTTCCAACACGCCTGAGGTGCCGGTTGGAAAATACGATAATTTAAATGGATCTTCAAGAAGATAAACTTTTATAAGAAATTTTATTTTTTATAGAATGTAACTTTTTAAAAAAAATTATATTTTTAGGTCCTTTTTTTAAGAATACGTATTATATTTTCCCGAAAAGGTCGTATTTTATGGACAGGTACATCTTTCTTAAAAGCTAATGTTTCTTGTTTTTAAAGTTACTAATTTTAAGAAGAAGTTTTTGCTATAAGAAAAACCCATAAAAGTATGAATTTTTCTTTCAAAAAATGACTTTTTTTGAGAACAGGTTCTTTTTAAAGACGTGATGCCATTTCTAGGAAAGGCTATTTTTTTAAGAAAATTTAATTATTCTCAGAAAGGCTACTTATCTCAAGAAAAGAAAAGGTATTATTTTATTTTTAAGAAAAGGTACTTTTAAGAAAAAGAATTTTTGTAAGAAAAGGTATTTTTTAAGAGAAGGTATTTCTTTTGAAGAAAAGGGTTTTTTTTTTAAGAAATGGGAATTTTTGTTAGAAAATGGCACTCTTTAAAGAAATTATAGTTTTTAAGAAAAGGAAATTTGTTGTAAGAAAATGTACTTTTTTAAGAAAAGGTACTCATTTAAGATTAGTTTTTTTAAGAAATTTACTTTGTTTAGGAATATGAATAGGTATTCTTTATTTTGAGAAAATTAAGTTTTTTTAAGAAAAACCACTTATTAAGAAAATTTTCTTATTTAAAACTTCTTGCACTTTAGCTTTTTAAATGTACTTTTTATTGGGTTCAAAACTACAATATATACTAAATATTGGTTAGAGGCTCCACCTAGAAAACTTCCCATTAAACAAGAAATTTCGCAAAATATGTTAGTCTAGACGCAAACCAAAGTAAAAATTACTCAATATAGTTGATAAAACTGGGTTGTAGCTTGATAGTGTTAATAAAAAGTTGTTTCGTTTAGCCAAAAGTTAAGAAAAATTCTCTTTCTTTTTCAACATAATCTGCTTTAAGCTCGATAAATTTTTCAAGCGATATTCAATAGCTTCGATACCCTGTTTATAGTGAGAACTGTCAAACTGCTTAAAATAGCCATCAACCGTAGACTCTACCTCTTCATTGCTGGCAAATCTGTTAGCACTGAGTCATTTTTTCCAGTTTGGAAATATTAAATATTCATAGAATAGGGTGCGTGATGAAGGAATTAGAACTTTAATTCATTAATTTTGGCCATGGTCTCGATGAAACAACACTTTATTGGTCGCCAAATGCGGCCTTTTTCCCTTAATTTCATCACATAACAATAAATAAATTAGCATTATATTCGCCGCTGATGGGGTTTCCTTTCTAAAGATAATCAATAAAATTTATCCCATGCGCATCCCAAAAAACAGACGCAGTGACTTTGCCTGCATATGTTACCGTATTCACCGTCTTTGGATACGATTCTCCCATTTCAGTCCACTGCTTTGACTGCTCCATTGTCTCAGGTGTGAAGTGGTGGACCTATGTCTCACCCATGACTATAAATCGATGCAAAAGTTGGGCTTTATTGCAGTGAAACATTGCTAAACACTCTACTGACACATACATACGCTGTTTCCGCTCTATACATACTGACACATACATACGCTGTTTTCGCTCTATAGTGCGGCACCCATCTTGCATACAGCTTTCTCATATTCATATTTTCGGTCACTATACGATGCATAGCCCTTTTTGAAATGCCTATCATTTCAGCTATCTCAGGCGCTTTCTGCCAACGATTATCCAATAACATTTTGTAGATTTTCTTAACCGTGTCTGGCGTGGACACCTCAATTGGATGACCACTACGGTGTTCGCCTTGGCAGCTCGTAAGGCCTCGTTTAAGCTGTGTTACCCAATATTTTACAGTTTTAAACAAAGAACCAGACTTCCCCAGAGGCAAATCTAGGTCTGCTTTAATATTGCTCGGACTGAGACCGTTCAAATGAAAATATTGTTTTATATTACATTGACCAATTTGTTCCATATTTACAAATTCACTGCGATCGTTTAGTTTTGATGGCAGCAATAAAAAATACTAAACAACATGGCACCTTGAAACTTAAAACATATGTTTAATAAGGTTTCCACTTTTCACCAAAATATTTTTTTCGAAGTACTGACTCCATATATACGTCAGATCGGCTAGTTTTGGAACTATCCTCGTGTTCGAAAGGGTATTCGAAAGGGTGATCCGTGCGTAGTTATTCAAAAGGGTGACCCGTGCGTAGTTTCAACTATCGCGGTATCAGTCTTTTAAACATAGCATATAAGGTATAATCGGTCGCTTTATGTGAACGACTAAAGCCGATTGTTGAAAACCTAATTAGACAGTATCAGGTTTTAGACCAGAGAAGTCCACGACCGTTCAAGTATTCACGTTATACCAAATCCTAGGAAAGACCCACGAAAAACAGATCGACACATACCATCTTTTTGATGGTTACAAATCTGCGTTCGATAGCCCAGTACGGGGAAAACTGTATGAAGCTATGTTTGAATTTGGGACACCGGTAAAATTTATTTGATTCTGTAGACTGACACTGGCCTGTACCAAATCGGCAGCTAATGTAGGGACAGACGTCACCGGACCATTCTGTACCAGGCGGGGATTTTGAAAAGGCAATACATGTGCATGCAATCACTTCAACATCATATTGGAGACGGTAATGAGAAAAACTCCAGTAAATATGAAATACCAATGCTGACGGCATTGACATCATTATTCGAATCCTGCAAGAGGTGACTGCAGTATTTTCATGAAACGAAAAGGAATCAACGAAGCTGATTCTTGCTGTCAATGAGGGCAAGACGAAACTGATGGTGCCGACGACTAGAAAACCCATTTAATGGTTGCAGTGATAGATGAATTTATCTACCTTGGATCCGCCTTGAACAAGAACAACAACGTCAGGCTCGAGATAAATGGGAGAATTGTGCTTGATAATATATGCTTGTTTGGGCTCAGCAAGCATTTTAACAAAAAACCCCTCTTTCGACCGATAAAAATCAGGCTATACCAGACTTTTATTTTACCTGTCGTGGCATATGGTTTCGAATCTTGGCTCATATCGTAACCGGACGAAAAAAGACCTGGGAGTATATGAGAAGAAAAATGTTCCGTAAATTTTACAGTACCATTAAAGAAAACAGTGATTGCCGACGTCTTTAGAACTACGAGCTGTATTATTTGTATTTCGATGTAGACATAGCTAGCAATATGTCAAAAACGACTTTTTGCGAAAAAGAACTTTTTTATTGTTGAATATGGATCTTTGGGGACTCAGAAACAATATTTATTCCACGAGTTTTTTTTTAAAAAATTAGTTGTATTTCAAAATATAACACAGTTTAACCATTTTCGTGGGCTTAAAAATTAAAAAATTAAATTAAAAAAAAAAAAAAAAACTGGAATTTTTTAATTTTTACAATAAACTGGGTTAGTAGCCTTTCATTTAAGATGAATATTTCATTCGTACACTGAGAGAAAAAAAATTATTATAATAATAAGTGGTAAAGGTAGATTTACGACTTTTTCATTTAAAATGGCACAAAACGGCTAAAGATTTTTGGCCAAAATTTTCCATTTCTCGTTTAGAACCTTAAAATCTAAAATTCCACCAAGGCGCTTCACGTCACAAAGCTTAGTTTGGACGTTATGAGTTGAGGAAGGTAAAAAAGCTAAAAATTTTGGATTTTTTCCATTTTTCTTGAAGTTTTTTCAATTTTTTTTCCAAACGAAACATTGTACTGCGAAGCGCCTTGGTAGAATTTAAGATTTTAAGGTTCTAAACGAGAAATAGAAAATTTTGGCCAAAAAACTTTAGACGTTTTTGTGCCATTTTAAATGAAAAAGTCGTAAATCTACCTTTACCACTTATTATTATAACAATTTTTTTTCTCTCAGTGTACGAATGAAATATTCATCTTAAATGAAAGGCTACTAACCCAGTTTATTGTAAAAAATTAAAAAATTCCAGTTTTTCGGATATTAATAAAATTACAGGAAAAAATTCGTAATCAGTTGAAAAATCAATGACAACAAGAACACCCTATAATTCACATATCATGTAATTGAGGGCCACCCTAATGAGCATTTCAGATAGCCGAATGTATCCCCAAATCAGTACATATAATTTGGTACATATATCTTTAAATTGGAAAAACCACTTTTTTTGACATATTGCTAGACATAGCTAGGAGAATCAATTTAGAACAATTGCGTTAACTAGGCCGTGTTATTAGAATGAATGAAGATGTACCGGCGCAAAAGATTTCCGATGACGTAATCAATGGAAACAGTAAAAGAGGTTGCCGAAAATTCCGCTAGAAAGACCAGACCGAAGAGTGTATCCGTATCCTTAATCCGTATCCTTAATGTTACTAACTGGCGCGAAAAGCCAGAGGATTGAACCCTTTTCTATTAATTGTATATTTGTACCTGTTTTTTACTCAACTCAAAAATCCATTAATTTGGTACAGGACAATATATTTCTATTTGTATCTTTAAGGTAACTGTAAAACTAGTATAAACTTTCCAAATTACATCTATTGCAACATATTGCAGGAATCATGCACATGTTTGCAAGCTTTGTTTTCATGAACTGAATATCTGCTGCCTGCTTGCCTCTTTGTTACCTGCCTTGTTTTTGACTTTAGCGGTTTTGATCGAAAAATAGGTACGCCAAAAATATAAATTTTAGATTATTAATCATTGTGTCTCAAACATGTTATATTGAATAGCAAACACAATGTGTTTGAGCACAAGCATAGTATATTTGCGTGAAGCTACAAACACGTTATATTTGCATCCAAAGTACAAAAAAATACAGATTTTACAGCGTGTTTAAATGGAGAATGAAATTACTAGACGCTACTAAGTAATAATAAAAGTAAAGTGAAGTAAAAAGTATAAGGGAGGATCAATAAGCCCGTGACTTTTTGACTGAAACACATTTTTTGTTGCAAAAAAAAAAGAATTATTTTTCAACATAATATCCTTTTAGCTCCAACGTGAAAAATTTCTCCAATAGGACTTTTCAAGGTCGATAAAATAGGCATTTGTTTGATCAATAATTCCATTGTTGGAGCTAAATCGCTTTCCACCGAGCCATTTCTTTAGGTTTGGAAACAGTCTCTGGGGGTTAAATCCGGAGAATATGGTACCAACTCGTAGCTCACTTAAGCAACTCCCACAAATCCATTGAAATTGTCACACTATTACATTTATGGTCAATTGAGAGCAAACGCGGCACCCATCTTGCCGACAGCGTCCTTAAACACAACTGATAATTTAAAATCGAAACCACACTGCCGTATGAAATGCCTATGGCAACAACAATCTCACTAACTTTTACTTTTCGATCGGGTGTATCTCGACATGATATTTCTCGACATTTTCGGGTGTATTAACCTCAAGTGGCCGTCCAGAACGATCAGCGTTATTTGTACTTGTGCAACCACAACGAAAGTCAGTAAACCACTTTTTTACCATTGGAATCGATGGTGCAGAGTCCCCATAGTATTTACCAAGCTTTTGCTTGGTTTGATTGACGGTTTTTTTTCGCATAAAATAATGTTTAATGAGAAATCGAAATTCACTTTTTTCCATTTTTAAAAAAATGCGTGACGGAACTTGCTCAAAATTTGACAGTTGTCTACTAACAGGCGGTGCTTGATGGGAGCAGTGTTGCATTTCATATAACTACGAAGAAAGTTCGAAAAGTCACAGGCTTATTAATCCGCCCTCGTAAAGTAAATTCATTTTATTTATACTGCAAAAGGGGCCAACTGTTTTAAAATTACAAAATTTACATGAGGTGTCAGTTGACACCCGGTTGGAACGAAGTTAGTTCTGCTATGTATCGTATTATGCAGTGATTAGTTCCAACACGCCTAAGGCGCCCGTAAAAAAATAGGATAATTCAAATGGATATTTAAGAAAATATACTTTTTGTGAAATGATAAACTTTTTTTAAGAATTTTTTTTTATAAAATGTTTTTTTTAAGTATATTTGAAGGTCCTCTTCATAAGGATTTGTATTATATTTTTTCAAAAAGGTCCTCCTTTAAAGATGGGTAATTCTCTTATTTAAAGCTAATGTAATTTTACAAAGAAGTAATTTTTTTAAGAACAGGTACTTTTTAAAGAAGTGATACTCTTTTTAGGAAAAGGTTATTTTTTAAGAAAATGTACTCATTCTCACAAAGGCTACCTATCTCCAGAAAGGAAAAGAAAGGTATTATTTTATTTTTAATAAAAGTTACTTTTAAATAAAAGAATTTTTATAAGAAAATTTTTTATTTTAGAATAGGTATTTTTTCGAAAAAAGGCTTTTTTAAGAAATTAATTTTTTTTGTAGAATTGGTCCTTTTTCAACTATAAGTAACTTTTATAAGAGTAGGTATTTATCTCAAGAAATGATACTTTGGTTCTAAAAAAGGTACTCTTTAAAGAATATGTAGTTTTTTTTTATGTAAAAGCAATTTGTTGTAAGAGAATTCACGTTTTTCAGTAAAGGTACATATTTTTAAAAAAAATACTTTTTTAAGAAAATGTACTTTTTGTAAGAAAATTTTTCCATTTTTTTTTGCAAAGGTTCTTCTTTAAGATAAGGATTTTTTTTTTAAAAAAAAGGTACTTTGTAAAGAATACGAATGGGTATTTCTTTTCGAGAAAATTTACTTTTTTTAAGAAATGATACTTATTTAAGAAAATGTTCTTGTTTTAAACTTCTTTTACTTTGGATTTTCCTTTTATTGGTTTTAATATATACTATTACAATATATAGTATTGGTTACAATATATACTAAATATTGGTTACAGGCTCCACCTAGAAAACTTCCCATTAAACAAGAAATATCCCACCACATGTTAGTCTAGACACAAACCAAAGCAAAAGTACCCAATATAGTTGACAAAACTGGGTTGTAGCATAATAGTGTTAAAAAAAGTTGTTTAATTTTTCTCAATCAACCCCCATCCCGAAACGTGCGATGAGGAATTTTGTTCGAATAATATTTCTTCTAGGGAAAAATAGATAATTGAGTGCTATTAAAAAAGGGTCAAGCCAAGGCATTGTCACATTAAAAATCAAACATGTCTTAGCAACATTCCTCTACTTGTTCTGCAAACAGTGGCATATTATGTGCAGTTCAAAATCATGTTTTTCTCGATTTCGGAAGGTACGAGTTGTACTTATAGGTACCGTGAAATAACTCCCAAATGAAATAAATCCCAAAAAAAAAAGTGAAATAAGTCCCAACAAAAAAGTAACAAAATTCCATATAAATTGGGAATAATATCATTATGAAATAAATCCCAATGCGTTAGGACTTATGTCATAATTTCTAATTGGGAGTTATTTCATAATGAAATAACTTCTAAGTCGTATAACTCCCAACAAAATTATGTTGGGATTTATTTCATTTTCTTTAACTAATTGGAATTTATTGCATTCCTGTTGGAATTTATTTCACTCCAAAGAAGCAAAACAACAATTCTAGACGAATTTTAATCGATGGCACTTTTTCAATTGTACCGCTTGGATGCTTTAAGCAACTTCTTTTGATTCATATTGAATATTATGAAAAGGTATGTATGTCAACCGGGAGGGGGGGGGGGTAGGAGGCGCGGGTCCGGCGGCTAGATCGTAATTATTATTACGATTATGTATATGCTTACATATAATTATGAAATAAAAAGCGTTCTGTAAAAGGAAACCAAAAAAAAAATTGGGAGTTAATTCATTTTTGTTGGGCCTTATATCATTGGGAGTTAATTAATTTTTATTGGGTTTTATTTTTACATTTTGAAATAAGTCCCAGAAATTGGGACTTATTTCATTTTTGCCTTTGGGAGTTATTTCATTTTTTTCAGTTGGGCGTTATTTCATTCTTATTGGAATTTTTTTCATTGGGAGTTATATCATTGGGAGTTATTTCATTTGGGAGTTATTGCACGGTACCGTACTTATATATCATTTTCAGCCAAAATATTTACGATACCATAATGTTGGAAAACCTTAAATGATTTTTTTTTTCAATAAGTACTTTCAGAAACTGGGGTCAAACTAGAGTGCACATTCGATTACCTCGAAAATGTTGTACTTTGATATAATTGTTCATTTGTTTCTAAAATGACACTGAACTCCACTTTTTCATGGTTTAGTCCAAATGTGCATCATGTTGAAAATATTTGTGGCATTGAGTTCAATTGAATTGTAAAAAATCTTTTGACTTACCTTATCCAAATCGATAATATTTTTTGGTACTAATACATCTATAAGTGATTCCAAGGGACCAGAAACTATTCTACCATTTATATACATAATACCACCAGATCCAAGAACTGAACTCTGTAAAGAAAGACAAATGGGAAATTTATTTAACATTGAAACTGAAATATGGTATGAAGCAGACTCAATGTGTAATTATTTCAAAGAGAATAAATTGCATATGATATGAGCTAATCACACGCTAATTGGTCTAACTCTAAATTGTATTATATTTAAATAGATATATAGGCTTATATGCTGAACAGTTTTTAAATTTCAGAATCTGCCAAAGTTGCCAATTAAATACAGCTTTGTAAATATTGGGTATAAGTAGTTTGCATTTCTTCACGCATCATTTTGCGACTGCTGAACATGTGGGAATTATCAAAAAAATATTACAGAAATATTATCATCCCCTTGGACAAGGCCCATTTTTGGCTCAGCAAGAACAATTACCGTTATTGGAGCGAACCCCACATACAAGTGTTCCACCAAGCACCACCACAGAAACAAAGATTGACTCTTTGGTGCAGTTTGTTATCTACAAGGTGTTTCAAAAGAAGTCATCCGATGTTCTTTGGCTCTCATTTTTTTTCTAATTAAAAAATTCGATTCTGTTTTTTGATTATGTTTATTTGAACCTTTAGAATTTTATTGGTTAAGCTGAGAAGATGATGTCGGTTAAATGGGCGCTTTATGGCATTTTTCATCACTTCGGCGAGAATTTCGGGCGACAGATTCTCGCACTCGTGTCGAATGTTGACCTCGAGGGCTTCCAGGGTCTCGGGCTTGTTCACGTAAACACGGGACTTCAAAAAACCCCACAAAAAAAAGTCTGGGACGGTTAAATCGGCCGATCTTGCGGGACAGTGCAAATCGCCAAAACGAGACACGAGGCGACCCGGGAACGCCGCCTTCAGAATATCAGTTGTGGCTCGCGCAGTGTGCGCCGTTGCTCCGTCCTGTTGGAACCACATGTCCTCCTATCCTAATTCGTCGAAGTGCGGCAGAAAAAACTCGGTTAACATGGCCCTATAGCGCGCACCGTCCACTGATGTCGTTTGACCAGCGACCATAATCAAAAAGCAGTTTCGAAGTTTTTTATTTAGAAAATAATTAGAGCCAAACAACATCGAAAGACTTATTTTGAAACACCTTGTACCATCAATGGTCCTCGTTATGGACCGCTGTTAACCAACTATTTGTAACCAGAGATCTGCAACGTCGGTATATCCGAGCTGTGATTTCAACAAAATGGCGCTGCATGCCATACAACCAACGCAATGCTGGAAGACGTGGAGGAAAAATTCAGACACTTGGTCATATTACCGCGAGCGTTCATCAATTGGGCGCCGATATCATGCGCTTGACACCCCTCGATTGTTATCCCTGCACTGAGAGAATAAGGCTTCGTCGCATGGATGAAACATTTTCGTTAATGTTTTTACGTTGCTACAATGAAAAGTCTCGTATTTCCGACAATTTGGTAGTCGCTGCAACGAAAAATTTCATACATGATTTCTTTGACAATTTTTCATTTCTTACCTTTCGTTCCCGCAACAATTTTATTTAATTTCAATTTTGTAGAACACTGGGTTAAACATTAACAACAAAGTATGTGCATGCAATTTAAACTACTGTTATTTGGTTTATTCGAACCAACTTTGAATGAAACAAATTCAATGCAGCAATTAAATAAATTCAGTGCAAGAACTATACTTATTCATTGCAACAATGAAATAAATTCGTTGCAGCACCGAAACAAATTCATTGCAGCAACGAAACAATTTCGTTGGAATAATAAATCAAATTTATTGCAGCAACGACCATGCTTTCATCGCAGTGACGAAACATTTGCAGTTGATGAACACATTTTCGTAGTGGGAATGAAACTGTACATTATCTCTGTTTCGATGACAACAATTGGTGGGGGTGATAAACATTTTCATACCTGTAACGATGCTTCTCCGTTCAATGTGGGGTTACGTCAAGACCGAATGTACGATAATAAGCCAACCACATTGACCAAGCTCGAGGCCAATATTCGAGACGCTATTGCCAGAAAAAAGCGTCACGTATTGGACCGAGTCATCAGCAATTGGACAGAACGCTTGTAGCAGTGCCAGCAAAGACAAGGCGGCCAATTGAATGTTGTGCTATGATATATACCGAAAACGCACACAAAACACATCGACACCTACCACCTCTTTGTGGATTATAAGGCTGCTTACGACAGCCCGATTAGGGAAACTTTTACCAAGATATGTCGGACCTTGGTATTCCTGCTAAGCTCAGGAGCCTTTGTAGAATGACACTGACAGACACGATATCCTCAGTAAAGATTGGATAAATTTTTTTTAACTATTTAGACGAGATATGACCTCAGGCAGGGCGATACCCTATCATGCGGTCTCTTCAACAATTTATTTAAGATCATCGTGCGACAAGCTGCAGTCAATACGAATACATTTTTCAGCAGCAAAAGTCGCGAGCAGTAGCGCATGCTGATGATTTAGACATAATTGGGCGAAATATGCCAGAAATTATCGTCTTTTTTTCATAATTGAGAAGGAATCAACAAAAGTGAGTTTGACAGTAAATGAGAACAAGACAACATAAATGGTTTCGACAAGCAGAAAATCAACCCTATTTTTTTCGCGAAGACCAACACTCAGAGGATGTCACCTATAAATGCAGTGCATTGCATTGGACTTAGGAAAAACGGATAGGAGTAGGGGGAAAGAGAGAGAAGTACTTGTTAATGTTTGACTTAAACTTGGTGCTGTTGTAAAAAGTAGGGAATACACTTGCCGGAAGCTTATTCCACATACGGATTGTCTCTGTAATGCGCAGTTCGATCCAACGGCCAGGAAACAGCAAAGGAATGAGTTTCACTTGAATACCGCGTCGTAAGGTTAAACACCCTAACTTCTGGAATGAGGCCATGTAACTCGGCGGAACACTTTCAATGAAAATACCTATAAAATAGCGAGACATAGCTAACATTTCGTCGATGCTCCCAAGAGGAAACAGTGCTGGATACACTGCTGTCGCCTATCTGCTTCAACGCTCTTTTTTGCACGCGGTCTAGATGCTCCAAGGTCACCATGTTTTATTTAATTTTGACACTTAAATTGACATTTAATATTTAGTCACCATTTTTAATTTAAATGCAAGCGTTTTATTTGAGAGATCCCTAGAAAATTAATTATCTAATTCATTTTAATTACACTCTTTATTGAAAGTATCTAGACCATTGTTGTTGAAGTGCTAAGTAGGCGGACCATTGTACAACCCCATCATGAATGAGAATATACTTATTGAAGCTAATAGCTTATTCACATTTACTGCGTTTTAGCGAAATACTGTAATTTCGCTCCTTATGAGATGATTTCGAAATCATGGTGTTCACATGGTGCTTTTGTTAATTACTGTGATTTCAAGTGACTTCTCTCTCTTTGTTTGACATTTCTCTAATTTGTTTTGATTGTAAACAGCTATAAGAGAAAAATTATTTTCTAGGTTTTAGTGCATTTATAAATAAAACACTGTAACTTAATTTTTTTTTAAATATTTTTTTTCGAATCATGACGCAGTCATTATATATGGTTCGTGTATGTTGGGTATCTACAATTTGTGTTAATATTTGATGCATTTTATGAAGCTTCTGTACCAGTATGCGTACTTTCTGTAGCATGCTATGTACTTTGTGTTAATTGTATGTACTTTTTGGTACAAATTTTTTTAATAAACGAGACCACCGATCTATTTTCATTTATTGGATAAACTTTTCCCTACCTAATCTATAAGCATATAATGGTTTTGCATGCGGTCCGCTCGTTACACTCCTTTGAGACAATTTTAAAATGCGAATATTTTTTTAAATTTTCAGCAAAATCTAAACGATTGCTGTTTTTTCTGATTTATCATGGAATCACTCATATATTTTTGATTTCCATAAAGTTGTAAAAAGATCTGGACATGTCTGTCTGTCCGTTTGTCTTTTGTTATGAAAATATTTCTATTTAAACTGAAATTACATGCAACTCAGTGAACAATTTATGTTCTCAACGTAAAGCTACAAAGGACACTCTCGAGGGGGGCAAACCAAGGTAAATTTCATGCAAATTAAATCGCAAGGTTTAAGCTGTGGTGTGTATGTGTGTAAATGAAAACACATATGTACAATAGAGTGGTCCAACTTTATATGGAGAAATATTTTGGACAAACGCCAGGGGAAACTAAGAAACTAAGACCCCCCATATGACTAGTGCAGAGACATTTAATTTCTCAAAAGATTTTCAACGCCAATGTAATTAATGTGGATAAACTCATTTGATCTAAGATAAACTTATCATAATATATGATGCATGATGATATATAGACCAAAAATCAAAACTCAAGCTAACACGTGTTAGCAGTACATTTTGGTCTCAAAGATTTATTTTTACTTTGTCTGTTATATAAAAATTACATGAGGTGTCAGGGGACAAGCGGTTGGAATGAAGTTCCTTTCGCTATATATTATGTACTAGTTAGTTCCAACACGCCTAAGACGCCCGTTGAAAAATAGGATAATTTAAAAGGATCTTTAAAAAAAGATACTTTTTGTAAAACGATACTCTTTTTTTAAGAACATTTTCATTAAATTCACAAAGTGAATACATCCAAACAGTTTGTCCGACTGCAATCACACAGATTGTCCGACTGCAATCACAGATTGTTTGGCGTTAAACTCCTCCGAAACGGCTGGACCGATTTGTATGAAATTTTGTGTGCATATCGGGTAGGTTTCAGAATCGGCCAACATCTATTTTTCATACCCCTAAATGAGAAGTGTGACCCACCCCTATAGAGAACACAGATTCGTCCGACTGCGAAACACAGATTGTCAAATTGTGGGAAAAACACACACTGATGTAGCGGCAGCGGATAGTTGTCTTGTGTGAGTGCGGAACACTCTCAGAGTAAAGAGAATAATGACGTGGTTATACGCAGTGATACCAACTTAGCTTCTTCAGGGCTAGATTTAGCACTTTTTGACCTTGCAAAAGCGAAAAGTTGAATTTTTATTTAGCCCTTTAGCCCGTTTTGTGTATCAACACCGGTTTTACTAAAGAATGTTAATTGTTTTTGTATTTTCATAATTTTTTTGTATTTTGCGTTCTCGTCGAAATATGGCATTTTTGTTGCTAACGGTTTTGAAAAACTTTTAATTTATATTGATGCATTACTGTGATCTATTTTTGTATTGGTTATCGCCCAAAAATATCAAAAGGTATGGGAAGCAGAATCCAATTTTAAAAAGTGCATAAAGTGATAAATCCACGGCAATATGTATTTATTGAAAATGTATGAGTGCTGAAAAATACTTCGATATAACACGCTATTCCGAAACACAAAAACATACGGAAGAATTTAGCGTCTCGACGGTATTCAATTGGCATACCCAGAGACTTAATCTTAATCCTGTAGATACAAGAGAAAAACAAAAATGTCAGGCAATGCTGGTTCCGTCAAATCTGCACTCGTTTCTTCGGTTGACCATCTGAAAGGATTTTCCAAAAGGTAATGTTACAATTTAATAAAAACAAGTTGTGTATGAGATATCAATGAACATGTCATCGTTCAAATGGTGGATAGCGCCTTAAATTTTTCGATAACTTTTCTAGCTTATTGCCATAGATCTGCGACTTAGGGAAATTCCAAAAGAAAAAGTCTATCTGGATAAAATGCACGGTGTCTGTGGCCATTTCACGTCGCCTCTGCGTGAGATAATCCTAAAATCGGTTTCGCAGAATGCTCACTGTAGCATCAGCTGTGTATCACGTAGCGACTTCCTGTTGGAACCTCATGTCGTGATCGGTAGCGCTCGTCTTTGACGGTGATAGTAATGATGGACCACAATCCAGAAAAACAATACCATTCTGCGCGTGCATTACCACTTGGTAATGATTGGTATCGTCCTTAATTGTTGATGTACTCGTTGATACAAATATGGGTGTATGCGCCACAAGAGAACACACAATTTAGTAATAAAGATTTATAATTCGCACGACTTTACTGTCTGAAAAATAAATAACAGGAAAACTAAGAATAGATGAAACAACGTAACCGCCATGGACTGTCAAAATCTACCGGCCCCTATTGGAGACCACCTTATTTATTAAGAACGTTTTAGTACTTTCGGGATTTTGCTAGTTGTTTTCGTTATTTTGCGCGTTTTAGCATTTTTGGGTAGATTTTGGTTAGATTCTTGCAGAGTTGGCATCACTGGTATATAAAAATGTGATACCAAGAGAGCAACGAAAATTGTGTGAACTTGCATAGCGTATGTAAGAATATAACAATGTATACATACATGTATGATCACGTTGCTTTGCATTCTCTTTTTTTTTTGAGAATAAAATAGAAAGTATTAAGCAAGAAAATAATGACACATGTGCTTGCACCGGTCTTTAAATAATTTTAAGTATTAATATTATTTAAATAAAATTATTTTCCAATGTAACATTTACTAATGTGTTCATAGTAATCGAACAGGTACCGTGTAATAAAAAGGTGTGAACACATCGCCGTGAATTCGAACACTCATTCAATTTTGTTTTATAGAATGAATTTTTTTAAAGAAAATTCTTAGGTCCTTTTTGTAAGAATATGTATTACATTTTCCCGAAAAGGTAATTTTTTAAATAGAGGAGGTACTTTTTTGTTTAAAGCTAATGTTTTTAAGAAAATGTATTATTTTTAAGAAGAAGTACTATTGTCAGACAAAGCCATAAAAGAGTATGAATTTTTTTTTACAAGGAAGTACTTTTTTTAAGAAAGAAGTGGTACTCCTTTTACGAAAATGTTATTTTTTAAGAAAATTTGCTTATTTTCAGAAAGGCTATTTATCTCAACAAAAGAAAGGAAAATGTATTATTTTATTTTTAAGAGTAGATACTTTATAAAACCGGAATTTTTTAAAGAAAAGGTATTGCTTTAAGAAAGGGTTTGTTTTTGAGGAAAAGTTGTTTTTAAGAAATGTGAATTTTTTTAGAATTCGTCCTTTTTTCAAGAATAGGTACATTTTTAAGAATAGATACCTATCTCAAGAAAAGTTGTTTTGTTTCACAAAAAAGGCCCTCTTTAACGAAAATTTAGTTTTTTAAGAAAAGGAAATTTGTTGTAAGGAAATGTACTTTTTTAAGGAAGGGTATTTATTTATAAAAAAATTAATGTGAGTCCGATCACAGGGGAGATGTGTAAACATCTTGTAATGAAGTTGGAAGTACTTATGCTTTTAGTATATTTTTTTAATTAATCAATTAAAATTATTAAAACTTTCAATATATTATTTAACTTACTTGGTTAGTAAATGGGCACACTGCAGTATATATGTACTGCATTAAAAATTACAGTAAGCAGTAAATTTACTGATTACTGAAAAAATTCAGTAAATTTTTACTGATAATGAAATTTAATTTGCATTGCCAGTCAAATCATAGGGCCGTATTCATAATAATCAGTAATCGGGCATTACTGATTACTGAAAATTCAATGCACCTCATCATAATCATGTAGGCACTTTATAAAAATTGCTGAAAAAAAATTTAGTAATCAGTAAAAATTTACTAGTTAAAGAATTATTTTTACTGAAATTTTAGTAGTACTGCAAAGTGCCCATCTATGGTAAATGTCTTAAGTACAAATAGTTAATATTGGCTTATGGTAACTAAAATAAGATATATAAATTTTTGATTCGATTGTATTTAAAAATCAATGGAAAACTGCATCTATAGTAGTGGAATTGTTAGTTGTGGGTGTTTGTGGAGAATTGCTCTTATGCAAGTGGAAAACGTCAAATAACAATTTTGATAAAGCTTGCGACTGTGGGTTTGCACAATTTGTATTAAAATCTCCACCCATAATAATTGGCATGAGATGGAGAATGTTACCCAATTGTCGTGCACCAGTTTCAGTGTAAGGCAACAGTACGTAATGAAGATATGTTATAATCTTAATTTATATTGGAATCTAATAGAAATTTTATTAGAATTAACATTACCTCCATTCAGCTTTGATACACTTTGTGTTGTTTTATGTTCTGAGTTATAATTTTTTTGGTGTTTTGTAAAATATTTTATTATTTTGTATTTGTTGCGGTTGACAACTTATTAATCAGCTGTTTACTGAAATGTAATGTTTTTTACAGCAATGGTTTTCGAAAATTAGTAGCTAATATTGCACACTAGATGGTGCTTATATGCAGCTGTTAAGTATGAATGACAATCTCAAAGATGAAGAAAACTTTTAGTTTTTAGTTTTCCTTATATTTGCCAAGTTTAGTTTTTAGTTTTCCTTATTTTGCTTTGTTTTAGTAAATTTCTTATTAAAAGTGCAAAAAATCTTTTTAAAAGTTATTAAAATTAAATGTTTTTGTATTCATTTTATTTATTTGTTTTCATTTGCCTACGATAACATAATGTACGACAATTAGTGAAAATTAGTCGCTACTATTGCACACTAGATGGTGTTGAGTATATTGTATGCAGCGTATGAGTACACTAATGCACTCATACATAGCTCACACCGATTTGATAACGCTTTACGCTCTAAATTTGTGATTGTATTGTGAAAAAGATTTTTTCCCCCAGCGTATAGATGCTTACACATCAAAAAAATTTTCTTAAGGAAAGGAAATTTTTGTATGAAAATTTACTTTTCTTAAGGAAGGAGCTTCTTTAATTTAAGGTATTTTTTCAAGGAAAAGGTACTTTGTTTGAGAATGTGAATAGGTTTTTTTGAGAAAATTTACAGTTTTTAAGAAAAGCCACTTATTTAAGAAATTTTTCTTTGTTTAAACTTCTTTCACTTTCACTTTGGCTTTCTAAATTGACTAGTTATTGGGTTAAAAACTACAATATATGCTAAATATTGGTTACAGGCTCCAGCTAGAAAACTTCACATTAAACAAGAAATTTCCCACAAAAACCACACAAACCAAAAGCAAAAGTACCCAATAAAGTCGACAATACTGGGTTGTAGCATGATAGTGTTAAGAAAACGTTGTTTAATGTTTTTTCATTTAGCCCCCATCCCGCTACGTGCGATAAGGACCTTTGTTCCAATATTTTACGACAGTCCAGATTCTTCAGTTCAATTATTAGAGCCACTCTAACCTACCAGTTAAGAGTAAGAATACAACCATTAGTTTTCATTAAACATTAAACACATCGATGTATGCATTTGCGCGCATGAATTGTAAATTAAAACTCTCAGTTTATATATTCATACGCATACAGTAGGAACATTGTTACCTTCGAGTAACCGTAAACAAATTTTCTACATGCCACTTTTCCTAGAATTGCTCAATTTTCCATTTCTGGGGTCAGTAGGGTGTACTGAAAATTTTTTGCTTGACAGGGGTATCAAACCACGCGTTATGAAGACGTAATTACGGAAACGTCAAGCATTTTTTATAAGAGGGTACTTATAGTCCCCTACCGGCTGTTATTCCTCGTAGATTTTCGAAAAAGGAAAATTTTTTTGAGCCATTATAGGGCTCCAGCAACGTACCATGATGAACATACATATGGAGCATCCAGCTAAAAAGTCACTTTTGTAAGTGACATGTTTCTGATTTCGATGAAATTTGGTGGAAAGGGAGAGTATCATAAGAGAAATTTTCTCCAAAATTTGATGTTGTTTGGAATTTTTTTGTGGCGTTTATTTACCAAAAACCACGTGTTTCACATCTTTTTCTTTTGATAATAACTCGTAAATAGTTTAACATCAAATTTTGAAATTTCTCAGGCATATTCCGAACAGAATTGGTATTAGAAAAAAACTGAAAAACAAATATAGATTTCAAAAATTCTTTTAAAAATACGATTTTTCTCAAAAAACTTTGTGTAGCAAAATATAATTGTCTGTAGGACAACCCCATAATATCTATATGAAAAAATTTCTAAAAATACATACATAGATGGAATCAAAAATATTCATTAATTTGATTCAGAAATATTGACTTGTTTACAATTTTAAGATATTACTGAGGTTGTCCTACAGAAAGGTATATAACTTTCGTATGTTTTGCTCTATAGACATGCGGAAAACGGTAAAATGTTCATAAAAGACGAAGTCTTTACATATATTTTTTTCGGTTTTTTCGAAGTATTGGTCTTTTGCGTAATTTTAAAAATCTATTTTTGTGTTTCAGTTTTTTTCTAATACCAATTCTGTTCTGAATATGGCTGAAAACTATCAAAATTTTAAGTTAAGCCGTTTTCGAGTTACTATCAAAAGATATGTGAAAAACGTGGTTGTTGGTCAAAAAGCGCCTTAAAAAAATTCCAAAAAACATCAAATTTTGGGGAAAATTTTCTCTTATGATAGTCTCCATTTCCACCAAATTTCATCGAAATCAGAGACATATCACTTCCAAAAGTGACTTTTTTTCTAGCTGGCTTCTCCCATATATAAAAAATATTTTCACAATTTTAACAGAGAATTTTTTTTTTTACAATGTCATTTTGAAATCTTGTTTTCACCATTTTGCTGTATTTTATATAAATATTCCATCATATAGCTAATTTTTCAAAACATCACAGTTGATCCGCAGTTTTGTCTTTCTGTTTCGCAAAATCACAAACAAATACATAATTTTATATAGTTGGTGGAATATTTATGTAAAATAAAAAATACAAAAATGTACGTTCCTATAATCACCTCTTTAATACGCGTCGTTTGAGACCCCCATATTTGAAAGGCGTTTTTCAGTACACCCTAGTGTACATGTTTCAGATACCAGCACCATTACATGCTTATACTCCATTGAGTAAAGTTTGACTAGAGGGACCACTTCTCTTATTAAATTTACGACATTTGATGTGGTTACATATGGACGTGCATGTATTGCTTTAATAATAGATGACAGAGGCGAGGCATAAGTTTAAAACAAATACAGGATAACATGTTTCTCCAACTGGATAAATACAGGATAATATGTTTCTCCAACTGCGGCTCGATCTTCAGCTTTTCTCCTCCAGTTGTTAACACCAAGCTCTCGCAGATAATATTCCACCAGGTATTTCCAGCGGAGTCTTGGTCATCCTATATTTCGATGTCTTCGAATACCTTCTGCACTGGTTCATTCCGATCCATTCAACTGACATGACCTAGCGCTACTTTGAGACACATAACTACGTAGATGTCGGGATACAAATTATACAGCTCGTGGTTCATGCCCCTTCGATACTCGCCACATTCTATTATGGGACCATCCACATTTCGGAGCATGTTTCTCTCGAAGGCTCCCAGTGATGTTTCATCAGAATGCAATATGACCCTAGATTCTGAACCATGAACCAAGAAAGATTGTATAAGGGTCTGATATAGTTGACGTGGTTGCTTAGCCTGAAATAACACCTGTTTGCAAGCACGATTCTCAGTTTGATTTCTAGGTTGACGTTATTGCTTTTGTTCACGAAAGGTCCAAGGTAAATAAATTAGTCCACTATGCGCTGAAAATTAGTGGTCCCCGGATCATATTGCAGGAAACATGTATATGTTTGGAAGTATTATTTTCATGAATTGAAGATCTGCTGCTCTTTTATTCCTTAGTTGTATGTCTGGCTTTTGTTTTTTAGCAGTTTTCAACAAACAAAACCACATTTGAATCTCAAAAACATATATTATAGACTATTAGTCATTGTGTCTCAAACATGTTATATTGAGTAGAAAACACAATGTCTTTGGGCACAAGTACTGTGTATTTGCGACAAGCTACTAACACGTTATTTTTGCATCCAAACAACAAAAAATACAGAGTTTTCGAAATTACAATGGTTGTCAACGTTAACCCTTTCATCTAAACAGGTGGATGTTCTGCTTCTCTAAACCATTAATTTTGTCTTGTCCTTGTTTTTATTTACTGCTTAACCCACTTTTGATGTTTCGTTCTCAATTGTCAACAGAACTGCAGTAACCTCTCGTAGATTTCGTCTAATGATGTCAAAATCATCGGCGTCCACGATGTGACTTTTGCTGCTGACAGTTTTATTAGTGTTGACTGCAGCTTTTCTCACAATGATCTACTAACCTTTACTGAGGTTGTAGTATCCGTCAGTGTCATTCTACAATGGCGAGTCATCTCAGCAGGAATACCAAGTTCCAACATATCTTGTTACAATTTTGCCCGTAATGGGCTATAGAAGGCAGCCTTATAATCTACAAAGAGTTGGTGGGTGTCGATTTGTTTTTCGTGGCTTTCCCTCTGGACTTATTGTTATGTGAATATATGGCCGATAGTTGACTTTTCAGGCCTAAACCCACACTGATAAGGTCTGATCAGGTCTGCAACAAATGTACCGCCTATTACGCTTGAAACGAGGTGGTATGCTATAGGTAAAACGGTTATTTCACGATAGTTCGTACATATACTTGGGCCGCCCTATTTGAAAACAGGACACAATATGCTAAGACTCCAATCGTAGGACATGCATTCCTACAGCCAGATTTCGCATATGAGCTGCTGCACGCACGTTTCAAAATTATAGGCACCAGCCTTAAGCAGCTCAGCCGGTAGTACATCAGCACCAGCGGCTTTGTTGTTCTTAATTGCAGTTCTAACTTCGCTTTAGCTAGGAGGGAGGCAGTGGACGTCATCGTCCGCTATGTGCTCAATAACCTCATCTGTATTGAAGTCTCCTAGAACAAGTAAAGCAGAGAAGTGATCGCTCCATATTTCCAAAATGCACCACACATCTGTGACGAGATTTCCGTCCTTATCACCACGAAAGGAGGGCCCTGGTCACTTTCCTTTGGCATGGCTTTGTAGTTGTCGGTAGAATTTAGGTAGTTAAACAATATGTTTTTAATTAATAGCAATAAAATTCAAAATTCACTTGTGACACCCTATAATTTTGGTTGTGACAACCTCCAATTCAGTTGAGACAATCTCCGATGCAGGTGTGATGGATGACCTTTTGTTTGGTTTTGACAAACTCTAATTTAGGTTACGGCTATCTCGGTTGTCCTAAGTGAATTTGTCTGTGGCTGTGTATCGCGGTGTTGAATTAGTTAGTCAAATTCAGATTTGGGAGATTACGATGGCTTTAACATGATAGGGATACTTATCCCGATAGCTCCAGCCAGAGAGTCTCTGACTGTGGGTCTTGAAATTGGTATCCGACTAGTGTCTCCCTTGATTCAAGCTAGAGATTCCCTGACTCCGGGGTCTTGTTACCTACCTCTTCCACTGGTTCAGTTCAGGCATTCCCTTGGAACCTGGTTTATCACTGGTTGTCTTTTTTCCCCTGGTGTAGGCCAGAGATTCCTTGTCAGTTGGGTCTCGACATTGTTACCTACCTTTCCCGCAGATTCAAGCCAGAGTATTCTTGCGTGTGGGGTCTTGAACTTGGTACCTGCTTTATCCTTCGTTTCCTTTTGCTTCACCTGGTATGAGCTAGAGATTCCCCGCATGTCATTTCTCAATCTTTTTGATTACCTCTACCGCTTGTTCAAGCTAGAGATTTCCTCCATGTGGGATCTTAAAATTGGTACCTGACTTTTCCCTGGTTTCCTTTTGTTTCGCCTGATGCAAGTCAGAGATTTCCTGCCTGTGTGGTCTCGATCTTTTCGCCTACATCTACCGCTGGTTCAAGACACTCCCTGTCTGTGTTGTCTTAGACTTAGTACTTGTTTTATCCCTGGTTATATTTTGTTTCACCTGGCGCAAGCTAGAGATTCCCTGCATATGAGATCTCGACCTTTTGCCTACCCGTTGGTTCAAACCAAAAATTCCCTGCCTGTGGGGTCCTGAACTGGGTAACTGGTTTTTTCCTGCTTGCGCTTTTCCCCTGGTGCAAGCCAGAGATTCCCCGCATGTGAGGTTTCGAACTTGTTGCCTACCCTCCCACTGGATTCCCTTCGTGTGGGGCTTTGGACTTAGGACCTTGAACACCTGTAGCATAGAACCGTAATAGAGCGTAACTGTTACAGGTGGGAAGTCACTCGCCTACGAGCTTCTTCAAACGATCGCAGCCACCGGTACAACTTTGTAAGATAAATCATCATCCGGAAACGCTCATCCACCAATATATTTTCGAATTTTTGGGCCTCTATCTCGTGAACTAATGCTTTGATTTCGTGTTTTAAGGCCTCATTGGATTCGGGATTATTTGCATGACACTAATCTTTCACTGCGTCCAAGATACAATAGTTTATCTGCGAGGGGGCCAATGGACTTCCGAGTGCCAGATGATTATGCGGCTTTCGAACATAGTGCGCAAAAAATCGATTGTAACGTTGGCCTTATAGCACGTAGCGCCTTCATGTTGAAACCATACGTCGTCCATGTCATCTTATTCAACTTTTGGGAGCCAAAGATAGTTGGCATTTTATGAAAATGCTCGATATTGACGACAACGGCGGCTCTTTGTTCAATTCTGAAGAAAAATTGTCATTCCAAAAACCGCACCAAATAGCGACTCGTTGTGTATGCAACGGCTTCTCTTTGGTGATGTGTAGATTTTCCACATGCGACTAGACTATTACGGTTGTTAAGGCCCCGAGGTGAAAATTAAATTCACCGGAGAATATTGTTTCTTCGGTAACAATGCCCAATTGTAGCCTAGCGATCTTCAGCTCATTCAGCTAAGCGAAAACGCATCGGGTGGTTACGAGGCTTCAGTTTTGAACTAGCTGCATGTCGAAAAGTATTGCTTTAATAATAGATGACAGAGGCGAGGCATAAGTTTAAAACAAATACAGGATAACATGTTTCTCCAACTGGATAAATACAGGAAAACATGTTTCTCCAACTGCGGCTCGATCTTCAGCTTTTCTCCTCCAGTTGTTAACACCAAGCTCTCGCAGTTAATATTCCACCAGGTATTTCCAGCGGAGTCTTGGTCGTCCTATATTTCGATGTCTTCGAATACCTTCTGCACTGGTTCATTCTGATCCATTCCACTGACATGACCTAGCGCTATTTTGAGACACATAACTACGTAGATGTCGGGATACAAATTATACAGCTCGTGGTTCATGCCCCTTCGATACTCGATACTTTCTATTATGGGACCATCCATTTTTCGGAGCATGTTTCTCTCGAAGGCTCCCAGTGATGTTTCATCAGAATGCAATATGACCCTAGATTCTGAATCATAAACCAAGAAAGACTGTATAAGGGTCTGATATAGTTGACGTGGTTGCTTAGCCTGAAATAACACCTGTTTGCAAGCACGATTCTCAGTTTGATTTCTAGGTTGACGTTATTGCTTTTGTTCACGAAAGGCCCAAGGTAAATAAATTAGTCCACTATGCGCTGAAAATTAATAGTCCCCGGATCATATTACAGGAAACATGTACATGTTTGGAAGTATTATTTTCATGAATTGAAGATCTGCTGCTCTTTTATTCCTTAGTTGTATGTCTGGCTTTTGTTTTTTAGCAGTTTTCAACAAACAAAACAACATTTGAATCTCAAAAACATATATTATAGACTAATAGTCATTGTGTCTCAAACATGTTATATTGAGTAGAAAACACAATGTCTTTGGGCACAAGTACTGTGTATTTGCGACAAGCTACTAACACGTTATTTTTGCATCCAAACAACAAAAAATACAGATTTTTCGAAATTACAATGGTTGTCAACGTTAACCCTTTCATCTAAACAGGTGGATGTTCTGCTTCTCTAAACCATTAATTTTGTCTTGTCCTTGTTTTTATTTACTGCTTAACCCACTTTTGATGTTTCGTTCTCAATTGTCAACCGAACTGCAGTAACCTCTCGTAGATTTCGTCTAATGATGTCAAAATCATCGGCGTCCACGATGTGACTTTTGCTGCTGACAGTTTTATTAGTGTTGACTGCAGCTTTTCTCACAATGATCTACTAACCTTTACTGAGGTTGTAGTATCCGTCAGTGTCATTCTACAATGGCGAGTCATCTGAGCAGGAATACCAAGTTCCAACATATCTTGTTACAATTTTGCCCGTAATGGGCTATAGAAGGCAGCCTTATAATCTACAAAGGGTTGGTGGGTGTCGATTTGTTTTTCGTGGCTTTCCCTCTGGACTTATTGTTATGTGAATATATGGCCGATAGTTGACTTTTCAGGCCTAAACCCACACTGATAAGGTCTGATCAGGTCTGCAACAAATGGCTTTAATGTACCGCCTATTACGCTTGAAACGAGGTGGTATGCTATAGGTAAAACGGTTATTTCACGATAGTTCGTACATATACTTGGGCCGCCCTATTTGAAAACAGGACACAATATGCTAAGACTCCAATCGTAGGACATGCATTCCTACAGCCAGATTTCGCATATGAGCTGCTGCACGCACGTTTCAAAATTATAGGCACCAGCCTTAAGCAGCTCAGCCGGTAGTACATCAGCACCAGCGGCTTTGTTGTTCTTAATTGCAGTTCTAACTTCGCTTTAGCTAGGAGGGAGGCAGTGGACGTCATCGTCCGCTATGTGCTCAATAACCTCATCTGTATTGAAGTCTCCTAGAACAAGTAAAGCAGAGAAGTGATCGCTCCATATTTCCAAAATGCACCACACATCTGTGACGAGATTTCCGTCCTTATCACCACGAAAGGAGGGCCCTGGTCACTTTCCTTTGGCATGGCTTTGTAGTTGTCGGTAGAATTTAGGTAGTTAAACAATATGTTTTTAATTAATAGCAATAAAATTCAAAATTCACTTGTGACACCCTATAATTTTGGTTGTGACAACCTCCAATTCAGTTGAGACAATCTCCGATGCAGGTGTGATGGATGACCTTTTGTTTGGTTTTGACAACCTCTAATTTAGGTTACGGCTATCTCGGTTGTCCTAAGTGAATTTGCTTGTGGCTGTGTATCGCGGTGTTGAATTAGTTAGTCAAATTCAGATTTGGGAGATTACGATGGCTTTAACATGATAGGGATACTTATCCCGATAGCTCCAGCCAGAGAGTCTCTGACTGTGGGTCTTGAAATTGGTATCCGACTAGTGTCTCCCTTGATTCAAGCCAGAGATTCCCTGACTCCGGGGTCTTGTTACCTACCTCTTCCACTGGTTCAGTTCAGGCATTCCCTTGGAACCTGGTTTATCACTGGTTGTCTTTTTTCCCCGGGTGTAGGCCAGAGATTCCTTGTCAGTTGGGTCTCGACATTGTTACCTACCTTTCCCGCAGATTCAAGCCAGAGTATTCTTGCGTGTGGGGTCTTGAACTTGGTACCTGTTTTATCCTTCGTTTCCTTTTGCTTCACCTGGTATGAGCTAGAGATTCCCCGCATGTGATGTCTCGATCTTTTTGATTACCTCTACCGCTTGTTCAAGCTAGAGATTTCCTGCATGTGGGATCTTAAAATTGGTACCTGACTTTTCCCTGGTTTCCTTTTGTTTCGCCTGATGCAAGTCAGAGATTTCCTGCCTGTGTGGTCTCGATCTTTTCGCCTACATCTACCGCTGGTTCAAGACACTCCCTGTCTGTGTTGTCTTAGACTTAGTACTTGTTTTATCCCTGGTTATATTTTGTTTCACCTGGCGCAAGCTAGAGATTCCCTGCATATGAGATCTCGACCTTTTGCCTACCCGTTGGTTCAAACCAAAAATTCCCTGCCTGTGGGGTCCTGAACTGGGTAACTGGTTTTTTCCTGCTTGCGCTTTTCCCCTGGTGCAAGCCAGAGATTCCCCGCATGTGAGGTTTCGAACTTGTTGCCTACCCTCCCACTGGATTCCCTTCGTGTGGGGCTTTGGACTTAGGACCTTGAACACCTGTAGCATAGAACCGTAATAGAGCGTAACTGTTACAGGTGGGAAGTCACTCGCCTACGAGCTTCTTCAAACGATCGCAGCCACCGGTACAACTTTGTAAGATAAATCATCATCCGGAAACGCTCATCCACCAATATATTTTCGAATTTTTGGGCCTCTATCTCGTGAACTAATGCTTTGATTTCGTGTTTTAAGGCCTCATTGGATTCGGGATTATTTGCATGACACTAATCTTTCACTGCGTCCAAGATACAATAGTTTATCTGCGAGGGGGCCAATGGACTTCCGAGTGCCAGATGATTATGCGGCTTTCGAACATAGTGCGCAAAAAATCGATTGTAACGTTGGCCTTATAGCACGTAGCGCCTTCATGTTGAAACCATACGTCGTCCATGTCATCTTATTCAACTTTTGGGAGCCAAAGATAGTTGGCATTTTATGAAAATGCTCGACATTGACGACAACGGCGGCTCTTTGTTCAATTCTGAAGAAAAATTGTCATTCCAAAAACCGCACCAAATAGCGACTCGTTGTGTATGCAACGGCTTCTCTTTGGTGATGTGTAGATTTTCCACATGCGACTAGACTATTACGGTTGTTAAGGCCCCGAGGTGAAAATTAAATTCACCGGAGAATATTGTTTCTTCGGTAACAATGCCCAATTGTAGCCTAGCGATCTTCAGCTCATTCAGCTAAGCGAAAACGCATCGGGTGGTTACGAGGCTTCAGTTTTGAACTAGCTGCACTTTAATCCTTCATACCGTTTAATTATGTTTAATTGCTGCGAACGGTGGCGAGTTGATGTTGATGGCTATTCGATCACGCTTTCAGCTACAGCGGCAATATTTTCCACTTAATCCACTGGACAAGCACGTGCATAAGTTATTTTGTCCAACGAGAACCTGGATTGATGAACTCGCTTCACAAATTTATCCACAAACTGCGTTGACGGCACTCCATTTCTGTCGAATATATTTCGTAAACTTCTTATAGTTTGAGTTGCAGACTTTGAAATATTGAAGAAAGATTTTAATATATATCAATTTTTTTTTCAAGAGTAAAACGACCCATTTCGTATATTTCTTGACTTTGGCTAATCTGTCACTTCATAATGTTACTTCATAAATGTCAAATTAACGATCTGCTTTGAAATTCTGGGTGGTTCAAAAAAATTTAATTTTTATGGTTCAAGAAAATTGAATTTTTTTTCAAATTCTGATTTGGAAACCTCAGAGCTGCTGAAATGTGTTACAACTTTCACCGATCCGAAATTACGTAGATATTGAAAATTGTCTACAATGATCATTAGAGGAAAGTGCTAAAATTCCGGTATCCGAAAACTCTGATGTCACGAAATTAACCAAAAGATTTGTTTTTGCACTTGAGTTGCATTTGCCATGTAAATATATTGTTTCAAAAATTCTTATCCCTAGTGTTCATGTTGCCACAATTAATCCATGACACCATGGCACATAGTGCTTATAGTAAACTTAAGAGGCATTCAATCATCCTAGTTTTCTTTGAGGTAGAAGTAAAACAGGCAGACTATACCCTTACAAATCAATATGTACTACGAAAAAAGCTCATAAGTTTATACAGCTAAATTCCCAAAAAGTGTTTGCTAAGTGCAATAGACAAAGATATCGAAAAGACTCTGACAAAGGGCTCTCGTTCTTTTGTTTTTTTATTCTTATCTATATTGAAGTAAAATCAATTTAATAAAAATATACATCATATTTCAAAATATCATATATGGGAGGAAGTAAATAATTTGAATTATATTTAAAAATGCAAATTCAAATACCAGAGTCTGTTAAACTTATATTATAATCATTCTCTTTGTATGCACTGTTTCATGGTTTTGATCAGGTTGTCGACCCTAATCCGATTAAGGTCATAATATTACACTGTGTGTAATTTTTGAAGTCATGGAAATATAGTTTACTTTTATTGACTATATTACAACCTCATGAGGTCAGACGTCTTACAAATATTAATTAAACAAACAAATTAAACAAATTTCAACATATTCTTCCGACTGGCTCTATCCTTCGCCTTTTCTCGCCAGTTGGTAACACCAAGGATACGGAGGGATTCTTCTGCCTGGTCTTTCCAGCGGAGTCTTTGTCGTCCTCTTTTCCTGCTTCTATCGGGTACGTTATCAAAAATCTTTCGCGCTGGATCATCTTCATCCATTCTGATAACATGGCCTAGCCAACGCAATTGGCACACTTTGATTCGTCTAGCTATGTCCACGTCAGAATAGAGACTATATACCTCTGCGTTCCAGCGACGTCGGTACTCGCCGTTTTCCCTAACAGGCCCATATATTTTACGGAGAATTTACATATGTTTATATTTCCATGACTACGTGATAAAAGACAAAAACAAAAGACCCGTGTCTCCCAGTTTTGCCCAAAGTCATGCACTAATTTTTTAAGGGCCCCCAAAGATTTGGGCCCTCGGTGTCATTTTTGCAAAAAAGTGATCATATTGTCATGCTCATATCTTGCAAACCATTCACAATTTTACTTACTTTCTGAGGGAGAGTTGAAGCTCTTGTCATAAAGAACACCTTCAAGATTTTTTTTACCTGTTTCACTATGTTCAGCTCCATAGTTAGCAAACCGTTCAAAACTCAAGGAAATAATCAACAACAAAAATGCACCCAAAATCTCAATAAACAACTTTCTAGAACATATGAACTTCCTAGGATTGATTATTAACACCGTTTAGGTAGCGCTGAAGTAGCGTTTAGGTAGCCGCAAAAGCGAAAAATTTCCCGAAAATTTTTTAATTTAAATAATAATTATACAAATAAAATACGTCCACTCAAAATAGAGAAGAGTCACAAATTTCAAAACGATTGTCCGCCAACGTAAGTTCAAATGCTGGTGATGACTGTTTAAAATTTTTTCTAATTGGAGAAATAATCCCCTGATCTATGTAGCTCGTAGTAAAATGTCGAACTATTCTCTAAGAAATATTTTCAGGTCGAATCATATATAATATAGGATTTTCCAATTTGAGTGATATGATTTCTATAAAAAAACACACTTAATGCTAAGGAAAATCAAATGATTTTTATTTAATGAGAAGCACAATCGATACAATTTAGTTCTGAATAAAACGTCTTTCAAATGGCATTCACGTATTCTTTTGCCGGATCGAATTCGATGAACCCAGTTTTCGAACACTTTTTCCACTAAATCCAGTCGTATGACATGCATAGTACGTTCAATATTGACTTCTACAGCTTGAAGAGAGTCTGGACAAATAATCCCACAAGAAATAGTCTAATATAAATAGTCTAAATCACAACTTCTTAGAGGTCATTCAATGTCACAATTTCTTGAAATAATCGAATCTCTAAACTTTTCTTGCAATAATTTCGTTGTTGCATGTGCTGTGTGGAACGTAGCCCCTCTTGTTGGAACCAGATGTTGCCAAGATGAGCATCTTTCAATTTCGCCCATAAAAAGTTGGTTATCGTCGAGCTACACCGCTCTCCATTGAAAGTAACGGTGTTACCACCTTCATTTCGAAAGAAGTACGGACCAATGATTCCACCAGACCAAAAACCACACCAACCTGTCAATTTAGGTGAATGTAATGGTTGATTATGAATAATTTGTGGATTTTCTTCGCACCAAAATCGACAGTTTTGTTTATTTATCGCACCACTCAGATGAAAGCGAGTCTCATCGGAGAAGAAGAATTTTCTTAAAAAAATCGTTATCGTTTTCAAGTTGATCCAAGACAAAATCAGGAAATTCATGACGTTTACGGTAGTCCAATGGCTTTAGTTCTTGACTGATAACAATTCTATACGGATGCAAGCCCAAACCATGTCTCAAATTCCGCCAGGTGGTGGTTTGAGACAGTCTCAAGTGTTTACAACCTATTGGAATCGATAAATTGCGGTCTTCAGCAATAGTTGCCTGAACGGCAAAAATATTTTTATTTACTTCGAACGGTTACTTTTCTTATGTTCACTTTTCATTTTGACAGGCCCATATCTTTCAAACCGTTCGGTATTTTGATTTACTCCCTGAGGGAAAGTCGTAACTCTTGTTATAAAGAACAAAAATTGTAAACATATAAAATCAAAAACACTTCATCCTCTAGGTCAAAATCGCAAAAAACTTTAAAATTTTATTTTCAGTTTAGAGCATAACGAACTTCCTAGGAATGATTCTTAACACAGCTTAGGTAGCAAAAGTGCCATATTTTAAACTAAAGTGGAAATATTTTAAATTCCATTATTTTTCTGAACAGTTTGCAAGATATGAGCCTGACAAAATGATCACTTATTTGCAAAAATGACACCGAGGCCCTATATCTTGGGGGGCCCATAAAAAAGTGCATAAAAAAGTGAGATCATGACATACTACAAATGGCCGAAACGTCACTTAGAAAGAAAATTGGAAAGATGTTAAAAAAAATTACATGAGGTGTCAGAGGACACCCGGTTGCAACGAAGGTCCTTTCGCTATAAATTATGTACTAGTTAGTTCCAACACACTTAAGGCGCCTGTTGAAAAATAATGTAATTATTTGGATCTTGTAAAATGATAAACTTTTGTTAAGAAATTTTTTATTTATAATGTAGTTTTAAAAAATAAAATACAAAATAAGAAAATGGATTCCCGTTACATCCCTTGAAAGGATTAGGGAGAGCTCCTCACATACCAGTGAGCTGTGCGCGTTCTAGTTTTACACTCACTGATTGGGTCCTACAGCTTTACACCGGTTCCGAACGGTATTTTGAGAAGCTCGATAGTGTCGCCGTCACTAAGCTAAGAAAAAGCCTAAGAGTATGAATTTTTTGTACAAAAAATACGTTTTTAAGAACAGGCACTTTTTAAAGAAGTGGTACTCTTTTTAGGATAAAGTTATTTTTTTAAGAAAATTTACATATTTTCAGGAAGGCTACTTATCTCAAGAAAACAAAAGTAAAGGTGGTACTTTATTTTTAAGAAATGGTACTTTTAAGAAAAGGAATTTTTGTAAGAGTAGGTATTTTTTTGAAAAAAAGCTTTTTTTACGAAAGAACGGATACCATTTTAAGAGTAGGTACTTATCTCAAGATAAGTTGTTTTGGTTTACAAAAAAGGTATTCTTTAAAGAAAATTTAGTTTTTTAAGAAAAGACAATTTGTTGTAAGATAATGTACATTTTTAAGAGAAGGTACTTATTTTCAAAATTACTTTTTTATGAAAAGATACTTTTTATAAGAAAATTTACTTTTTTAAGCAAAGGTACTTCTTTAAGATGTTATTTTTTAAACTTCTTTCACTTTCGCTTTTCTAAATTAACCTTTTATTCGGTTCAAACTACAATATGTAATAAACAGGCTCCACCTAGAAAATTTCCCATTAAACAAGAAATATGTTAGTCTGGACACAAACCAAAAGTACGAGTATTAAAGTTTTGCCAAATATAATTCCATGCTGAGTGTTGTGTTTCATGGATTTGCTAGTCTTGCACTTTGGCTTTTCTAAGCTTACTTTTTATTGGGTACAAAACTACAATATGTAATACACAGGCTCCACCTAGAAAACTTCCCTTTAAACCAAACCAAACCAAAAGTACCCAATATAGTGATAATAATGGGTTGTAATAAAGTAGTTAAAAACAGTTGTTTAAAATTTTTTCATTTAGCCCCCATCCCGCAACGTGCGATAAGGAACTTCGTTCCAAAACAAACTAGTAGAGGTTTAATTTTAATTGGCATACTGTTGCAGAACCAAGCATTTATGTGACCTGAACAAATGACTATGCATTATATATAATTTCGTACAATAGCAAGTATGTATATAGCCTTATATAAAGTTATGCAAACTGCAATTGAATGCAATTCAAAACGTCCCATCACTGCAAAATGTAAGATTATGTCACATATTCTAAATATGTATTTATATGTATCTTGTTCACCTAGGCCTGTATACATTTGTGCTATATGTATGTGTAGTATTATAACAATTATTAATATTTATATACCAACCTCAAAATTGACATCACACTGACTGCGTTTGTGGGTGTTTCTCGGTACATCATACTGTACTAAATCATTCCCAAATGCCATGTTGTGATGTGGCAAGCCATGGCCATTGATTGAGTTCTTTGTGGTATTCGATGAGGAAACCTGCAAGTGAATAAAATGAAAAATTATTTCATGTATTCGATCAATATAACCTTTGAGGTAAATTTTGTAATTATTGTAGTTTGAAAATTGGGACACAAATACAATTATTTTGATGTTCCCTTTCAGCTGTGAATCTCGTAAATGAATGGATTTGCTCAAGTTGGTATCTGTGTCTGCCTAAAATAAATTTAATGAAATTCTATGCAGAGCCCATTGAAATCTTGCAATATATATTGGTTGGCATATTAAATTTGGTCGAAACTAAAGAGGGAGCATTTAGGAAAAATTTAATTTCATATCTGTCTCGTTCCAGGCCCAACACAAATTTAATGAAATTTTATGCGGAGCCCATTGAAGTCGTGCAATTTATATTGGTTAGCAGATTCAATTTGGCCAATACAATTGTCGAATGATATAGCAAGAATTTGAATTCATATCTGTCATATTCCAGGAAACAGATTATCCTAGCCAGGACTGAAGGTTAGTGATATTAATGTCCATAGGTTATTTCAATAAGTTTTTTATTTAAGGAAATCTAGCGATGTTAAAGGACAAATATTAACCAAGTGGTGAGTTTGCTGAAGTTTAAAAAGGATAGGATACTTGATCTTCCTTAATATAAAAGAAAAATCGAATGGTATTGGGCGAATAACGCAGATAATGTTTACTTCCAATTCCTTAATAGAAGCCGTGTTATTCTAGCAGACTTTGGAATTTGCGTAAATCCCAAAGAAAGGCCTAGGGGTACGAAATCACATAATTAAGCTTATCAATAATCCCGCCCGAAGCGTGAAATGAAGTGTTCACCGAATTCGCATCACACTAATGCCATGGTATCACGAATTTTATGGCAAGTTGCGCCGCGCAGTGGCTCAGACTCCGTTTGTGTTGGCAAAAATTGTGTAACTTTTGATGTGGTCGATTTCATTAGTTTAATTCACACTACAAGCTTACAAGTCATGAACATTTTTCTAATTGAAAAATGGTTGGTTTTTGTTGGAAATAATAGACAATTCAGTTCAACACACACTCACTGGCATGACTAGTTTCGAACTCCGTGACAAGTTCATAAACTTATGCCTAACTACTCTGCCTGAATTGATACCTTCGGTTGATCATCAATCGTATATATATAAACTCAATTCTGTAATTCACATGTGCGAATTAGCATGGATCGAACATCCCTAAGAACCAACACACGCTGAAAATACCATAATTCCCACAGAAGAACAGACAGGTTTTTATCCACCATGTTCTTACTTTCCTCTTGCATATTCACATTGTTGCAGTGGTTTTGGGTGAGTTTTCACTTTATCAATAAAAAGTAGGAATTTTTTTGAATTTAGTTAATGTATGAGAAATTCATACTACAATCTTATAAGGCCAGAAACATATCTCTGATTGAAAAATTTTTCTGGTAAAAATTTAAAATGCGAGAAAAGTCGCATGGAAAGATTTGGAATGTGTTAAATATAGTGTACGTAAAAAACGAAACAAGGGGTAAAAAGTGCAAAACAAACATAAAACTTGAAAGTGAAAAAACATTGGCATCGTTGGGAATATGATTATCAAAAATACTATATAGGTAAAAGGAGAAGGAAAGGGTAAAACTTGAAGAAAAGGGATCACTAGTTGGAAATGATTGGGAATGTGTTAATAATTGTGTATTTGGTTAAAATGGCTCAACAATTGCAAAACTTTAACTTTAGTTTTGGATTACTGAACCAGTACATAAGTTTCAGTTGGGTGAACCGACTTAATCACACCCTCACCCTAAGTAATCCATTGCGTTGGAGTTCTGTTAAAAAAAAGGCCAATACTCAAAAGTGACCATATTCAATAGCAGATTGGCATTGTGCTAAATATAATTGAATACCCAAATTAGTTAGTTTCCCTCCCAATATTTATATGCGAGGTACAAAAATGGGCATGGCAAGTTGTTGCGAAAATTTTGATCAGTACCAAGTTTTATTAAGATCGGTCATGATTTATTGGAGATATCGAGTCGGCAAACTGCAAATATGCCCAGCTTTTTTATGGGCGGTACGAAACTGGGCGTGGCACAATAGTCAGTTATTAATTACACATCTTTTAGGCAAAATATTGTCTACTACCGAATTTTATTACGATCGGTTGTAGTTTACGAGATTTATCGTGTCGATCAACCTGTCATCCGCCCAACTTTTATATGGGAGATACCAGAATGGGTGTGGCAAAACAGCCCATTTTCTATAGGAGAGTTTTATTTGACTAAATATTGACTAGTACAAATTTTCATACAGATTGGTTCGGTTTTGCGGGACTTCTGGTGCGAACACCCAGCCGGCAAAACAACTTTTGTATGGGAGGTTCCACAATGGGCGTGGAAAATTCGCCCTTGTTTTAATCTGTGATTGGTGATTGATAAAGTGAACCTAATTTCATTAAGGTCGGAAGTGTTTCACGCGATTTATCGGATTAACAACCCGGGCGAACACCATGTTTTGTATGGGAGGTGCCAGAATTGGCGTGACAATCTCGCCCATTTCCTCCAGTTAAGTAGGTATTTACAGATTATTTAACGGTGTCAGAGTTTAAGCTAATCACGTCTACCAGACGAAAGGTTTGACAGAAATATCATTTTGTGCTAAATGTGCCTATTTGTATGGGAGGTACCAGAAGGGGCGTGGCCAAAACGCCCATTTTCAATCCCAAACTCAGCATTGACAAAAAATAGTCACTGACAAAATTTCGCGGTGATCGATAAAGATTTACGGCAGTAAACGATCTAATATGGCTCCTTCTATGTGTTACATTTTTTTACGTATTAAATGATATATACCCCCATCCCTATGGGTGAGGGTATAAAAAGGGGCAAAATGGGTTAACTTTAAAAAGGTAGAAAATCAGGTTGGTATAGTTTACAACTTGTTAGACATAGTGTGTGTGGGTAAAAAGGAGTCAAAATACACGGTAAATGCCCAAATTGCGCGAAAATTAGGCCCTGATTGTATGGGGTTGTGCATGTTTGGGATCTAGTACTGAGCATGGTGTTCATAGTTTTGAACATTTTCACCTGTGTTTGCTTTTAATGTCAAAATTTTTGGAACCAAGTTCCTTTGGAACCAAGTATTATGCTATAACACAGTATTAACCCAGTATTATTCTGCATACTTTTAGGATGTCGTGGTTTAATGCTTGAGAGTTGTACCAATTCGTTTTGTTATTTTATTTTATTGCATACTTTTAGACATAATTAGTAATTATTACTAGATTTGTACAGTTAAGGACGTACATGAGGGATGTTTCCTTTCATGTTGGCTAAGTGATAGTCATGCACATGTGAAGTGTGCTGGCTTCAATAAATTCAATTTGTTGAAATCAGTTTAACACTCATATAATATAACAATGTTCTGAAAAATTTTTAATAAAAAAAATTACATTAATACCGTAGTATTTATATACTAAAGTCTATAGTCTAATTAAATCTAAATTTTTTTCAATAAAACAATAATTTTGAGATAGCCACCAATATTTTTAAGTTGTTGCAGTCAATCTAATCTCTCCAAGTTTTCCTGAATTTCTTTATTAGCTATTAATATTAAATTTTCATTCAAAACTTTTTGATGTGTTAACATCTATAGCGGCGTAAAGGGACGAAATCTATCAAAGTCAGATTTTATGCTGCTGCTAAAACCAGATTTTATGCTGCTGCTAATACCAGATTTTCTGCGACTGCGAAAGAGAATAATGACGTGTTAAACAAAAATGAGCGACAAAGAGAGCAATGAAAGAGTGGTGTGACAGGGGTGAGGCAAACGAAATTGTGTCGATAGTGTATGTATTAACATGATAATGTATGAATGTACATGTGTCTGTTGCAGTTGTTGAACGGAGATATAAAGCATAGCCACGCAAAATTTCATTTGCAAGCCCATGGCTTGCGCAGTCGACGTTATGGTGACAGACTAATACTTCGTACAAAGTATGTGTGATGTTGTGTGTTTGGCAGTTTCGTTGCTGTTGATATGGCAAAACAAAGCGAGTCATTTGATGTTCAGCATTGCCCGGTGTATACAAAAAAAATATTATTTTTTATTTTACAATGTAACATTTACTAATGTGTTCATAGAAATCGAACAGGTACCATGCAGCAAAAAGGTGTTAACACATCATCCGTGAGTTCTAACACTCATTGATTTTGTTATTCAGCTAGGGATTTGCTTTTAAGGTGTTTAATGATAATTGTGAAAGTCTTGTTTCTAATCTATTACATTTTGGTACCGTACTTTCAATGACCTCTGCTATTAGAAAATGTAATCTAGTTATATATTCACCTTTTTCATCTATTTCTGCATTACCACCTTTTGAGACCTTTTCCAATTTATGCTTTTAAAGTTAAATTTGAACGTTGTCCCCTCATTCAAAGTTGTCATAGCATTCGAACTCTCGATTTTCACAATTAATTCCATTGCGCTGTGGTCGCTATTGTAAACCAATGTTTTGAGGCAGTTTGACATTTCATTGACTCTCAGTATATTTAGCCTGGAATCCGTTATGTATAAATCGTGGTATGAGCCCGATCGAGGAAAGGATGGAGCTACAGAAGCGTAAAGCTTGCACCTGAATTCTATTTCGTTTCCGACAACCATTTTTTTAAGGCTATTCCCTTTTGCGTTATTATCAGTATTACCCCATTCTGCGTGCTTTCAGTTCAATTCACCCGCTAGTACACAGTAATAATTTGAATTTGAAGAATCATAGAATCAAATAGTGTTTGCAAGTCTCCTCGTATTGTATTTATTACCGGCCGGATAGTACACACATAAAATAACTAACAAGTTGTCGCAGTCAACGGGTGTTTGTATGGCGCATGTCTTTAAAGCTTCTACCGAATATATATAGTTCTGTTGTCGTAACTGTAGTATTGTATATTATTCTTGTTGCATCAGTTCCCTTGTTGCATCAGTTCGATATTGTCTTATGATTTTGTAATGTTTAAATATTACAATATGTCTATGGGGTAATTTTGTCTCATTTAATAGGACAATTCCTACTACCTACCTACTTTTAAAAATTTACCTATTCTTGAAAAGAGTACAAAATCTAAAAAAAATACCATTTCTTAAAAAAAAAATTTTTTTTTAAAAAAATATCTTCTCTTATAAAAAATATCTTTTCTTACAAAAACTCCTTTTCTTACAAAAATTCCTTTTCTTAAAAGTACCTTTTCTTACAAAAAAAATATTGCCCTTTTTTCTTTAGATAAGTAGGCTTTCTGAAAATAAGTAAATTTTCGTAAGAAATAACCTTTTTATAAAAAGAATACCACTTCTTTAAAAAGTACCTGTTCTTACAACAGTACTTCTTTGTAAAAAAAGTCATACTTTCATGGTTTTTTTCTTACAGAAATTACTTCTTCTTAAAAATAGTGCCTTTTTTTAAAAAAGAACATTATCCTTTAATAAAAAAAGTACCTCTTTTTAAAAAAAATTAATGAGTGTTCGAACTCACGGATGATGTGTTAACACCTTTTTGCTACACGGTACCTGTTCGATTTCTATGAACACATTAGTAAATGTTACATTGGAAAATAAAAAATAATAGTTTTTTTTGTATACACCGGCCAATGCTGAACATCAAATGACTCGCCTTGTTTGGCCATAGCAACAGCAACGAAACAACCAAATACACAACATCACACATACTTTGTACGAAGTAGCTGACGTATTAGTGTGTCACCATAACGTCGACTGCGCAAGCCCATGGGCTTGCAAGTGAAATTTTGCGTGGCTATGCTTTATATCTCCGTTCAACAACAGCAACAGACACATGTAAAAACACAATTTCGTTTGCCACGCCCCTGCCACACCACTCTTTCATTGCTCTCTTGCTCGCTCATTTTTGTTTAACACGTCATTATTCTCTTTCGCAGTTTCAGAAAATCTGGTTTTAGCAGTAGCATAAAATCTGGTTTAAGCAGCGGCATAAAATCTGACTTTGATAGATTTAATCCCTATACGCCGCTATAGATGTTAGCACATCAAAAATTAGCTTTTCGGGAAAATATAATACAAAAAGGACCCAAAAATATATTTTTTTTTAAAATACATGCATTGTAGAAACAAAAATTTGTATTAAAAAAAGTTTTTTATTTTACAAAACGTACCTTTTCTTAATGATCCATTTAAATTAGTCGTGTTGGATCTAACTAGTACACAATATATATAGAGAAAGGAACTTCTGTCCAAACGGGTGTCCCATGACACCACATGTGATTTTTATATATATTTTTCAGTTGTGCAGTGAACATTTCAATACAAATAATTATTTGAAATTTTGGGCATTTTGAAATTTTACCCCATCATACACTTTTTTAACTCATTCCCATTCATTTCAACAATATTTCTCGCATTTTGACCCTTTCTATAATTTTTTCAACATTTAACAAGTATTTTTTGGGCTTTTTGATCTTTTATGCTTGTTGACCCCCTTTGTTCCACATTAACGATATTTTGAAGTTTTACCCTTTCCGATGTTTGCAAACCAACCAACCAACAAGACAACAGCAACCACAAATATATACTGACAATAAGATATAATAAAAAGTCCAAAATACCCTTAAATTTCACAGTTTTCACCTGGTTAAATTATTAAGTCAATAATTTTTGAAATTCCACCTGGTGTAAGTCAATTGCCGTCAAATAACTCTCTATCGCACTAACCGCTCCACGGACAGTGTGAAAGGAAATGCAAGATGAGAAGAATGACAGATCTATACGGCATTACTCTATGGCCTATACATATTTAACTCAAACAAATGTACATCTTTCCTATATATTTAACTAACTGACCCGGCAAAGGTCGTTTTGCCTTCAGATCTTGTTTTCACTGAAAGACTCGTTCCGTGGCGCCATCTGTTGAAAATTCGTCATACCACCTCAGAAACCTTCGTGGGCTCATTCAAACACTACAACCATCATCACATGATCAAATTCATAGTTTACGTTTCTATAAAGGACATCCAGGCAAACAATCATAATTAAGCAAATTTTCGGATATTCTGACTCTCTTTCAAATATAGCGGGAGCTAGCAATATTTCCAAATCTTTAAAAATTAAAATTCGGCTCCCTATCTAAAAATAAAACTCGGGAGTTGAAAAGATTTAAATCTTCAAAGAATTAAAAATTAAACTCCCTTACCGATTTAATTTTTTGGAGCGAATAAAAAATGAATGGCTGTCCTTACTCTGGTTTAAATAAATGAATTGCGTAATGCGGTATAGAAAGAGACTTTAATACCCCTAGTTTCTATGAGAATGGTGGTCTATCTTTTTACAAAATAATGTTACCATTCTACGAGGAAACTTTGCCCTCTTCCCGAGAAGTTGATTATTTTACAATGGCCTGACAATAACACAAATTTTATATTTTTCCAGAAAAAAAATCGTATAAGAATAGACACAGGTTATAAAATAAATAAATGGGAAACATCCCATGAAGGAATTAGGGAGAGCTTCTCACAACCAGTGAGCTGTGCGCTTTATAGTTTTATACTCACTGATTGGGACCTACAGTTTTACACCGGTTCCGAACGGTATTTTGAGAAGCTTTTTCATGGCTAAGTACTCGATAGTGTCGCCGTCACTAAGCGAGGTGACCGTCGTCGAAAGAAATTTTAAGGTGTTCGGAGCAGGAACCGAACCCGGGATCTCCTGTACAAGAGGCGCGCACACTAACCATTGCATCACCGACGGCCACACAGGTTATACGTTATTAAATTCTCCTGTTTTTGATGTGTTAGCATCTATAGCGGCGTATAGGGACTAAATCTATCAAAGTCAGATTTTATGCTGCTGCTAAAACCAGACTTTATACTGCTGCTAAAACCAGATTTTGTGCGACTGCGAAAGAGAATAATGACGTGTTAAACAAAAATGAGCGAGCAAGAGAGCAATGAAAGAGTGGTAGGGAAGGGGTGAGGCAAACGAAATTGTGTCTATAGCGTATGTATTAACAGAATAATGTATGTATGTACGTGTGTCTGTTGCTGTTGTTGAACGGAGATATAAAGCATAGCTACGCAAAATTTCATTTGCAAGCCCATGGGCGTGCGCAGTCGACGTTATGGTGACAGACTAATACTTCGTACAAAGTATGTGTGATGTTGTGTGTTTGTCTGTTTCGTTGCTGTTGATATGGCAAACATGTGGTTATGTGACACACGTATACGTCAGCTACTTCGGACAAAGTATGTGTGATGTTGTGTGTTTGGTTGCATCGTTGTTGTTGCTATGGCCAAACAAAGCGAGTCATTTGATGTTCAGCATTGCCCGGTGTATACAAAAAAAACTATTATTTTTTATTTTCCAATGTAACATTTACTAATGTGTTCATTGAAATCGAACAGGTACCGCGTAGCAAAAAGGTGCTAACACATCATCCGTGAGTTCGGACACTCATTGATTTTTTTTAAGAATTCCCTTAGTAGAATAGCATAAATCTACTATTGTGAATAGCATTACTGATTCAGCTACATTAATTAATTTTTTTTATGGAATTTAAGAACATGTTGATATCTCATAGGATCCAGTGCCACATCCACGGAAAAAATAAAAATAAAAATTGCCCGTATCAGAACTTAGTCGTAGTCACAAAAACATAAGATGACATGCCAACCGAATTAGAGGTTCCAGCAACCGAATTAGAGGTTGTCCCAACCGAAGTAGAGGTTGTCACAACCGAACTAGAGTATATGGCAATCATCTAAGACGTCATGAGAGCCGAATTAGTGGTTGTCTAGGGGTTAGGGGTTCGTTCAACCGAGTTTCAGCTGCGGTCACTACGCGCTGAAAAATAATGGCCCCAGCAACATATAGCAGGAACCATGTACATATTTCCAAGCATAGGTTTCGTGAATTGAAGATCTGCTGATTTCTGTTCCTTTATTGTCTGTCACGTTTTTGTTTTCAGCCGATTTTATCAAACACATCCACATTTGGGTCACAAATACATATATTATAACACATTAATCATTGTGTCCCAAATACACAATGTGTTTGGACACAAGTACACTATACTTGCGACAAGCTACAAACACGTTATATTTGCACCCAAACAACAAAAAGAGAAACATTTCAATTCGGTTGCTGCAACTGCAATTCGGTGGCAACACCCGAAATTACGGTTCAGATCTAATCAGAACTAATTGTGTGATTGCAGTTAGTTAAATGCTGCAAGAAAAACCACATAATTATTACTTGTGGTCGAAAAAATATTTCCGCCTATATCAGTTCTCCTTATCAAATGAAACTAAAACCAATACCCGTTCTACGTATTTTCTTAAGTCTAGTTTAGATAATACTTCTCCATATAGTGTACAATCTCAAGAGATGAAGAATGGCATTTGATTAACACTTGACAAGTGACCGCACATCCATAAAAGGGTCCAGGACATTAATCCGAAATTACCCTATTCGCTCGTGAAATTGACGCCACAAACTCATTCATTTCAAATTCCTTAAACTAATCTCGTTGTATCACTCACTCTCTATCACAACAAAGAATCTGATAACGTAAAATCCTAACATAACATTTGTCTTTATCTGAATCCAAATTCCTGGCATGCAGCTCATAGGAATAGCAACATAAAATTGAATTGCCATTACACTAACACCAACCCATCTATTGAAATTCACAGTATAAATATTAGTATCTTGCAATGAATTCAATACATGTCAGACATACTTTCACATATGTTAGGAAAATTTATCTTCTATCCCGGATGGTGTAGACTTGAAAATGTTAACTTGTGGTTTTTCCATTTGGAGAGCAGTATTCTTGTAAATTGGTCTCTGTCATCTTATCTTTACGACAGTCATTCGTTTCCGTCCGATATTAACATTATTCGTTTCCAACATTGGCATTAGCATGGATGGGCCCTCGTTCGTTCATCTTGGGAGTGGAATCATTTTATGAAACAATAGTCTGGAATGTTGTAAAATTTGCAATCATGTCCTTAAACACTGAGACACATACACGTACAGATTCACTCACCCGCACTGTGAAAGGATATGTTTGTATTAAACCCCATTACATTGAACATTTTCATTTCCGCATTTGATAAGTACGGAAACGGATGTTGGAATTGCCATTTTGCAAAGTTCTTCCGTATGAATTCCTAGTATTTGATATTCGGTTACATAAGTGGTGAGTAAAGACAAGATTGTAATATAAATTTTTAAATAAGTAGACAGCAGTGAAAGGTTTAAGATTTTTTCCCTATAAATCTGGAATTTAAATCTGCGAGAATCGAAAATTAAAAAATATTTAAAAAATATTTCATTTGAATTAATGTCTCATAAATTAACCATTTTATTTGCATAAGTTGAATAAGGAATCATTAGAGTAAAGAAAAAACAATATTTTTCAATTCACTTAGAAATAGAAAAATATATAAAAATCAAATACTATAGAGTAACTTAGAATAACAAAGCTAGGTATAGATCGGTATAATGATTCCATGTAATTTAAGGATATCGAACTCCAGGTTTCCTTTATAGCATATTTCCATAACTCTCAATTTTTGAGACTGTTTTGTTAGAATTTCCTGACATCCCACATACATATTCCATTTTATTTAGATCTGGAGAATAGGGCGGCAAATTCAAAAGATCCACATTATGTTTTAGGATTGTACTGGTTCACAGTTTTGGCACTACGAATTAGGTCCAAATAATTAACTGACCTTCTGAAATTCTGCTTGCAATGTCCCTTCATATAATGCTCTGATAATTTTATCTGTTTCAAATACAATAACGATGGTACCATAATAAGATACTCCACCCCAAACCATAACTCCACTGTTGTGCCTTTTATGTAGATATGTTACATCCATCAGATCTCGGACAATGATTAAGTGTTGCTTGCAAATTCTAATTGGTGTAACCTCCAATTATCATTTAGGGAATGTTTTTCTGCAATTTCCGACGAACTAGGTTATAATTCAAATGTACATTGCGACGTAGTGTACATATTGACAATAAGAACAATTTCTTGCCGAATTTTTGAAGCCGACATCGACGAATTTGAAGCAATTCTTAGATTTTTGATGTGTTAACATCTTAACTCACAAAGTCAACACAACCAAACACAGTTTGTCCGACTGAGTTTGCCCGATTGCGATCACACAGATTGTTTGGCGTTAAACTTCTCCGAAACGGCTGGACCAATTTGTATGAAATTTTGTGTGAATATCGGGTAGGCCTCAGAATCGGCCAACATCTATTTTTCATGACACTAAATGATAAGTGTGACCCACCCCTATATAGAACACATTATTTGTCGGCGGCAGCGAATAATTGTCCTGTGTGGTGCGCAGCACTCTCACAGCAAAGAGAAAAATGATGTAGTTATACGTATATAAAAATGAGATAGCAAGAGAGCAACGAAAATTGTGTGAACTTGTGTAGCGTATGTACGAACATAGCAATGTATGTACATATGTACATCTGTCTGTTGCTTTGCATTCTGTTTGTTTTTTGTCGGAATAAAAAAAAACTATTAAGCAAGAAAATAATGGCACATGTGCTTGCACTGGTGTTTAAATAATTTTAAGTATTAATATTATTTAAATGTAACGTCATCATATGATTGAACGCTGTTTTTATTTGCAGTGTAGCATTTAATAATGTGTTCATAGAAATAAAACATGTACCGTGTAACAAAGAGGTGTTAACACATCGCCCGTGAGTTCGAACAGTCATTGGATTTTTTCCAAAATTGTTCCCTGATTTTGGATTTCGTGCGTGCTGTCGTGTTTTTTCCATACTTCTGGTTGTTATTTAAATAATTATACATAACTGTTTTCCCCCTTTCCATTTCAACAGAAATTTTTTTATTTAGATTTAAAAATTTATTTTTACTTTCGTAGGTGTCAAGAAAATATGTCCGACGCAAGTTGTTGAAAATTTTTAACAGAACTATTATATCGTAGCCTACTTGATCGAAATTTAAAAATTCCTTATTCAAGTGACTCAATACAGTAAGTAGCCAGCGGGAAAAGTAATGTCTAAGAAGGCATTCTACCAGGCCTTATTTTAGAGCCTACTCCTTTCAAATTAACACAGCGTCGCATTGTCGTGCAAGGCCTTCCATGCTCGCCCTAGTTGGAGGCCTGTATTAGGCCTGCAAGAGCATGCCTCCTACGAGGTCTTCCATAGAATACCTTTTTCCAGATATACACCCCACGAAATCAATATAAAGGCAACAACATTTCTTGCTGTTTTCCAAATGTTGGGAGGAATTTGCAAGTTTTATTTTATATTGTATTAGTCCTTTCAAAATTAAATAATTTTCAACAAAAATATTTTGACTATGACTTCTTCAAGATGAACCAACAAAAATATACTAATTACTAGTGCGAGATATTTACAAAGGCAAATGGTTTTTTAAAAATTTTAATAATTTTCGGAAGATCTCCATTATTGCTGATAACTTCACCTAAGCGTCTTGGCATTAAGTGCGCATGATCTGTTATCGTCCACTTTTTTTGAATTGCTACTTTTTGATCCTTGACATTCCTAAATTGGCGCCCATGGTGGTAAACTTGGGTAGGTAAAATAGACCAGAGGTTCTCGATCAGATTAAGATCAGGACTAAGTGAAGACCGGTCTAGGGTTTGTATTATTTCCGGGCTCCAGAAACTTTGGAGCTTTCTTAGACCGATGTGCTGCTGCGTTGTCCTGCTGGAAGATAAATTCTGGGACACACATTTTTTTTCGAGAATTAACTCCAAGTCCATTTTTTGTGAAAACGAAACATATTGGAGTAGTTCCTCTATAGCTCATACCTGCCCGAGTCATAAGGGGGCCATTGCCAAAATTTCGTCGATGACGCGTAATTTTAGATAAATCGTTGGAATTAGAATTTTTGTCCGAGCCATCAGGTCCATCCAAATTTAAATTCTTTCATCGGAAAATATCACTCCTCATCCAAAACTCTGTACTTTTCAGCGAATTTAAATCTGGCTAATTCGTGCCTTGGCATGAGACCAAGTTTTGCATACATTTTCCCATATGACAGTCTGAAGCCACGTTTATTGTTGCTTGAACACGACGCAACCCTACTCCCAAGCTCATTTCAGCATTAGTTTCCCTATCTATGATGTTTTCTTTAACAGCAATCTTTTTGGTCTCTCTTTTGGCGCTATCACTGATCATCGGTATCCTTCCCGGTCGTTTTGTGTTTCCATATTACCCACCCAATTTTATAAAATTATGAATGACACAGCTTGATCTTTTCAGTCGCCTCGAAAGTTGCCGACTGGACACTCCTTCATCATGATAATCCTCAATTTTCCCCTTTATCTTCTTTACCTAGCCACTTTCCAGCAAGCATTCTATATAAATTATTTTTTTTTTAATTTGACCTACGTTAATTTTAAAACAACAAAATAACAAACAAAGAAAACTCACTTCTATTTGAATTCCTATTTACCACTGTTCGAATAAAGTCTCGTTTCTATGTTTGCTTTATATTTATTTCGCACCTGAGATAGAAAAAACGACGTCCCTTTCCATTTAACTTGTAAAAGAGTTCGAATGATTACATTCCCTAACATAACATACCTAATGATTCAAATATGTATTAAAATCCTACACCAAAAATGCTGTGCATAGAGTACCGAGAAAAATATATGGGTGTACAAAAATGGGTGTACAAAATAAGACCTGGTAGCATGCCTGCCAATTAAGGCATATTACCATGCTTGGAAGACAAGGAAATTTGTCCCTTAATTGTTATTTTGCTCATTTTATTGTTACAATGACTTACGCGAAACACAACCTTCTTGAATAAAGTCTTTGATGCAACTAAACACGTGGATAATTTTTTTTGTCTTTATCTCCCTCCCTCTCCACTCTTTGATTTTGTTTTTCTTATAATGGGTCTTGCAAAGTACTATTTTTTTCTGCTCGCATCAATACATTCTTCTTCACTTCTCTTGGAGACCTGAGGCAGGCCTACAGAATGAAGTGAAGTTACGTATCATAAGATCATTTTGACGCGGAAGAGAAGAACTGGTAGCGGAAGGGAAGCACAAGGTAGTAGGGAAAGTGTGTGGGATCTTTTAGAATTGAAAGTGGTGTCTTCTGGAAAGGTTTTTCTGCAGGCCTCGGAATTTCTCCTGCTGGGTAGTTGATTATTTACAACATAACAAAAAACATATTTTCGACAAGTCTTTTTATGGCTAAATGCTCAATAGTGGATAGCGAGCGTAACTGCCGTCGAAAGAAACGTAAGGTTGGTCGGAGCACGGATCGAACCCAAGTTCTCATGTACACGGACCGAGAAATTAAATTCGAAATTGAATCGGTTTCCAACGTTCAAGTATCGACCAAGTCGAGGGGTTTGCCTTATCATCGACACCATCAGGTTTGTCTTGTCCTCATTTACGCCAAGACCCACTTTCGATGATTGATTTTAGACTCATAAAAATACACTAGCCATCCTCTTAGATTTCGGCTGAATTTTGATTTGTTAGAAACGGATTTGGAACGAGAAACACTCAAAGTATAGGGCATTCTTCTATTCTCATTGGTTTCCGATATATGGAGCATATCTATATATTTTGCCATATGAACCGCTGAACGAAACTTTGAACTCGGTTTTCTTATAACGGCAATTTGGCGTATACGGTAAATCAAGATTCAGGCGACGATATAGTCTTGCTCATATTTACTGGAACTTTTCTCATGATTATTTCCATTAAAATCGCGAAGTCGCCTTGTCTAAGTGCTAGCCTGGCACAGAACGGTTCGTTAAGGTCTTGCCTTATCTTTACTTTTGAATTGGTGTTGGTCATCGTCATTCTGTAGAGTCGAATCAATTTTCCAAGTATCCCACGCTAAGCCATACATAGCACCGAACAATTTTCCCCGTGTGCGGCCATTGAAACAGCTTTGTATAAAACTCTGATGCCACAAGACATAGAAATAGCTGGAACATATACACGCCTTAATGAATATACGGCACTACTACAATCGTCAGGCATATATGCATATATGTTATTGCATATATGTTAAGGCATTGTGGCAGTCGGTGCTACAATGCCTAGTGTGCGTGGCTCTTGTGCATGATAACGTGGGTTCGATAGCTCCTCTGGCCACCTCGTTTAGTGATGGAGACTCTATCGAGTACCTAGCTAAGAAAACGCTTTTCAGAATACAGTTCCGAACCGGTGTACAACTGTATGTCCCAATTAGTGAGTAAAAAACTAGAACGCACAGGTCACTGCTTGTGAGAAGCTCTCCCTAATCCGTACATGGGAGGTAACGGGAATCCATTTATTGCATTTCTCCTGATCTTCAGTGGAAACTTCTGACACCCGTTTGGTCAGTGCGATGAAGACTCTCCCAGTTAGTCAGTCAGAAAAGGAAATTTTATATATATATGTATAGATGGTGGAGGCCCTGCCGACAATAGCGCACTGTGAAAATCGATCTATTATTATTGGCGGCAGAACGTTTTTTAAAAGGTGCGAGGCGACGCCCACTTTCCACAAAAACGTAACTTTTGTTGTACATCCAACATTTACAAAATCACATGTTCATACCCCTAATGGCTTTTGAGATATGACTGATTCAAGTTTTGATTATAATAGAGGTTCGAAAGATAGTACCACACTGTGAAAATTTCATTACCGTCGGTTCATTAATTTGTCCGATATAACGATTTTCTAAAAAGGGGCGTGGCACTACCCAGTTTCCACAAAAGGTACGTCGTCGAAATCTTTCGCGCTGGTTCACTTCATTCATTCTGATAATATGGCGTATCCAAAGCTTTTGTCATAATTTGATTAGCCTAACTATATATCGTATACCCGTATGTCGGAGTACAAATTAACCAGCTCGTAGTTCTAAAGAAATAGGTACTCACTGCTTTCCTTTATAGGATCTTAAGTTTACGAGAGTGTCGCCGAAAACCCGAAAATATCAATTCGGCGTCATTCCCAACAACTTCAAATTTCACGAAGCACTACGTTCGTACAAAATTCAGCTTACTCAAGAGAAGCAAAGTGAAGACAATGCCAATTTTTCCAAAAAAAATCATCTTCTGCGATGGCCATTCTCTCTGAATGGCTTAGTGAATACAAAAAATTGTCGAATTTGGGGCTCAGAAAATCGTCATGCAATCCAGGAGAAACAAATGCACCCACAACGAGCAACTGTATGGTGCGGATTTGAGTCAGGCGGCATGATGGGGCCTTACTTTTTGAAGATGAGGCCAATATTGCAGTGACTGTGAACGGCATTCGTTACAGGGACATGATAACGGAGTTCTTGTGGCCTCAACCAGACGGCATGGATCCGCCGTCACCTGCCACACCGCGCATGGAAAAAAATAAATCGTTTCCCATTACATCCCATGGCTAAATACTTGATAGTGTCGCCGTCACTACGCGTGGTGTCCGCCGCCGGAAGAAGTTTAGGGCGGTCAGATTTCATATACAAGAGGCGCGCACACTCACCATTGCACCACCGACGGCCACCGCGCATGGAGCAATCGATTTATTGCAGGAACGACTTCCAGAACAAATTATTTCAATACATTCTGATGCCAACTGACCACCATGCGATCTAACGCCCTGAGATTTCTTTCTTTGGTGTTTCTTGAAATCTCGGGCTTATGCGAATAAACCAGAACAATTCCTGACCGCAAATCCGAGATCCAACGTGACATCGGTGAGATAAAGCCACATCACTGTGAAAAAGTCATGGAAAATTTCATGAAGAATAATGGCCAGCCATTAGAGCCATGGGGCCATTTGACGCATATTTTTTTCCATACTTAATCGGAACTTGACTCAAAAAGATGTGTTTTAATTTGAAAATGAAAAAGTGCGTTCTTACTGATACACCCAAATTTTTCGACAAAACATTGCTTAATACCATAATTATATTAACTAAATTATCGTTAAAAACTTCAGTTTGAAATTCGCATCAAATTCAATCAGATTCTCTATTACACTACACTCGATTCTCTATTACACTACACTCGTAAAACTCATTTAAAGTCATGTATCCACCGCCTACCCAACTTTCAACCAGTGCGACAACCGAACAATTTTAATTTCAATAGACATATTGTTGTTTTCGTCTAGTATTCAGTACTCGTTTGAATGGCAAATTCAGTCTCGTAAATTTGATCCAATTTCAGTGACAATTTATCTAATTTCCATCATGAACAAGAATAACAACGTAGGGCTGGAGATAAATAGAAGTATGCTGGCAAATAGGTGCTATCTTGGTCTCAGCAAGCAGTTTAAGAACACATCCAGCTCTCTACAAACAAAGTCCAGCTATACCAGACTCTCTTTTTACCTGCACACCGGTATGTGTACGCACAGAAGTCTTACTGTCTATAACCGACCCAGTTTCTTAAATTTTTGTCTTATCTTTTATCTTTTATTATTCTTTCCCCCAGTTTATATAAGGAAACGATTTCACTGTGCATCATTAAATTTATATTACATTTTACTTCTTTGCTACATTACCTAACTAATCGTATAACCTTACGATAAAGGAGCTGACCACAGTTTTGTATGGTTAAAGTAGCACATAATGACGCTCATCTTATTAAGGTTACAACTGTTTCTTAAGCGGTCCAAAGACTTATTATTCATGAGCATAAATTTGGCAGATATATTTCTGGCTGCTAAAGTCGAGAAATATTACGAAAACAGATTGTGAGCATGATAGTGATGCGAAAAACATCGATGAGGGTTGTAAGATAACAATAAATGCCAGCGGTAACCGATTTGTCGGGTCTATGATTCACATGTATGTGACCCGCTTTAGCAAAATTTACCAACATTTTCTTGTACTGTTTACAATGAAAAATGATAAATCAATTTTTCAATTTCTTGTACATTCTTAAATCAACAAAGAAGAAATTTATGCAAATATTTTATCAGATCCCTTTTGCTATGAAGGGCACCGGTAGTTTTCAAGCTTGACAATTGAGGTAGATATATATTTTGCAATTTGTATAATTTATGAACCATGACTGGCAAATAAATAGAAATAAAGAGAAAATTTTATAACATAAATATTTTCATATATGGGCGTTTCCAGAGAAAGTGCCACCCTATGTCACATAACGTCACCCTCGTTAATTGCTTATATTTTAGGACCATGTGGTTCGATTGTCGTCTATTCTTTTCCAAAATACAGAATGTATGTAACTACATAGTTAGTAAAAGAAAAGAACACAATCAAACTAACTGGTCCGAAAATATAAGTAATTATTGAGAGTGACGTGATGTGACAAAAAGTTGACCTTTCTGTGGAAATGCCCATATAAACTATTAATCTGTATAAATATTACATACATATATGTTCATCTTTTTATCAACTTTATGGGGATAGAAACAAATACAGCGACTATAAGCCTCTGACATACCATATTTCATTTACCAGTTTGTGAGATAGTGAAAGATGGCAAAGGGCTACATGGCGTCGAGTGAAGACTTTTGTGTTACTCACTTTTGTTTACATCACTTTTATTGACTGTTAAAACTCTGTACAAGTCAGGTACCTTAGATAACAATTTCTCAAATCAGTTCGGTTCGCATTTGCTCTGAAGTGGGTCACAACAAGTATTCTCAAGGATTCTACAACGTAATCCTTTCAGTGGCGCCTAGGTTTTCGTACTCTACGGCTACCTACGAGTACGTCTTCGGGTACAATACGCGATGCACTGAATAATGACCATGAAACAAAATTTTGCATACACACAGCGAAAAGATTAGTTGGAAATCAATTCAGGCATTGGAAATTGAATGACGAAGTCTATATTTTGATTACTATTCATAATTATCATACATCATAATTATTTGTCGATGTTGTTGATAAATTAAAAATAGGTCTTACTAAATAGAAGTTGTTATTACCCACGGCCATGTGTAATACCCAAAAATCCCCATTTTTGATTGGAAATGTTAAAACTTTATAAAAAATATCTATATCTCGAAAACGGGGCGAAATAAGTAACTAATTGTGGGGAGTTTCTAAGGGGGTTTGCATAATTGTCCAATTCGTATGAAAGTATTTTTTTTTCCAAAACGTCGCCAGAATAAGAAAAAAATGGTTTTAACTCGGAAAGGGTGCGTCCAATAGCAATACTAATAACTTTTTACCTCTATAGGGGGCTTTAACCTAGGGATGTCTTGAATGCGGCACCACTTTAAAAAAATACCATAAGGTTTATACGATGCCCAGAATGCAGTCACTTCGAAAAGCCATTACACGAAATGTACATTATAGATAAAATTTTGTTTAAAATTGTTTTGTAGTGAATTAAAATCGTTTTTTTTGTGCTGCAGGCACTTTTGCTATTGCACTTTCTTTTTCTTTCTTTTAAGATTAGATGTAATATTGTTAAAATAAATAAAGCATTATTTAGCTCAGTGAAATAATTGTTTTTGTTTTGTCATAAACAGAGCGACGACAAAAAATATTGAATAGCACTCTTTTTCCGCTCTCATGTAGAGAGCCTGAGAAAAAGAGCATAAACGAGTTTTATTCTCTTTATAGAATGTTTCAATACAAATGCACCATTTCGACAATATTATTACATAAAACAATACAAAAAGCATAAATCATTCAAAAGGCGTCCATGTTTCACATCAAAATTACGAATGGAAAAAGTTATGACAAATTAAGAGTAATACGTTTTGATTCATTCTCTATACTATTAACTACTCTTTTTGCAACGACGACCTGCTTGTTTTTTCGCTGCCGCTACATCAATAGCATCATACTTATTTTTAGGCAGAGACTATTGTTGTAGAACAACCACGCATGTGATGCTAACGCTGTGTGTTTTTGCATGTGTTCACTTTGATAGATTGCCCTACCCGTGCATACAGTTGTTAACACATCCAAAATCGCCAAAACTAAAATGTTTCGAATCAAAAATTCCTAAAACGCCCTTATGCCAATACATTAGAAGCGGAGTATTCAATCGACAAAATAGCTAACTTTTAAAGGTTTCTAAGGGGGTACAGTGGTCCAATCGTTTGGAATTTTTTTTTTCAAAAAATCGCTAAAATAAAAAATGCCTATAACTCGGTAACGGTGGGTCCAGGCGAAAAAATATCAACTTTTTTACCTCTACGAATTGGACGATAAAGTGACTAGGACCAAGAAAATCCTTGAGTTACAGGGGAGATATGGAATTTTGGGGAAAAAGTGGGCAGACTGTACAACAGGTCGTGAACAATTTACAGTATACTGGAAGGACTATAAAACAAGTCTCTAGGAATACAACACGACATTGAGAAGGGCGAGGCAAAGCTCTTGGAGACTATTCGACGAACAGATGGTTAACGTCAAAGATACGTCGAAGATGAAAAAATTCCTCTTTAAGACACACATTCAGGCGGAAACACTAGTGGACGATACAGGGAAGAGGTTGGAGACAATCGAACAAACGTTAAAGTACCTGAGGAATATACACTTTCCGAATGGAAACGCGAAATATACTTGGGAACGGGACCAAATGATCAAATAATCCATGAAGAGCTTCCGTGAGTCCGGATGGGATGTAATCCGCAATCCTACAACATGTGGATGGGCGTATATCAACTGATTTGGTGGAAATCTTAACTGCATACTTGAAATTTGCCTAAACCCCAAAGGATGGGCAGGAGACTAGGATAGTATTCATACCCAAACCTGGAAAGGCAAGTTATATAACCGCAAAGGCTTACAGACCAATTAGCCTCACCTCGTTTCTACTCAAACCCTTGGAGAGAATAGTGGACGACATGGTGAAAAGTGGAACACCAGAGGTTATGCTGAATTTCATTCAACACGCATATGTCAAAGGTCGATCAGGGGAAACCGCACCTCATGAGGTAACACACTTCATAGAGGAATCTGTGCATTTTAGATTGTTAACACTTTGCGTATGCATAGATATTGAGGGTGCGTTAAACAATGTCCAGACAGAAACACTCATCCAATCCTTACACCACCTGTTTGCAGTACACCGGGCATTAAGAGACTGGATCAACCATACGCTAAGAAATAGATGGAAAAACGCATGGAGTAATTCCAACTAGAGTGGCCATCTTTCTCATATGACGTTTGATTTCACACTATTCGCGGTGCGGTCGGTTCGATAGAGAGTTATTTGACATAAATTGACTTACACCAGGTGGAGTTACAAGAATTGTCGACTTAAATTTTTCATGTCGTTTTGATGAACAACTCTGAAATTTAAACGTATTTTGGTCTGTTTGTTATATTTTGTTTTTAATATACTGTTGCTGTTGGTTTTTTGGTTGGTTTGAGCCATTGCCTCTATCTGGTATTATTAAAGCAATACTTTCCAACATGCAACGTCCAAAACAAACTTCGTAAATATACTGAGACAAATCGCTACACTTATTAGCGGAAAGTGGAAGGGATCCTAATCGATTACGCAGAGAAGCCAAAAGGGCTCTGAATATAGCGTATAATAACAAACGGAAATATGTCTATTCCCTAGGAAAAACAAAAATCTTAGAGTTTGTAGAAACTCGGTTCCTGGATAAGGCTATTAAAATATCCGAAAAGGTTAAATATTTAGGGGTAACTTTAGATCGGAACTTGAAGTGGAAGCACCATGTAGAGGACAGGACAAATAAAAATCAAATGGGGCCTCCACCCGGAAATAATACATCGGGTCTATAGAAGCGTAGTTAGACCAGTATTAACATATATGGTGAACGGCAGTTGAGCAGAAATGCAATACTGCGACTCAGCAAAAGGTTCCACGTATGTCCTGCACTGGAATCATCGGTGCAATGAGAACAACGGCGACAAGAGCTATGGAGACTGTTTTATGTATCCAGCCAATTGATAGCAGGGTCAAATACGAGGCTGCCCTTGTGGCTAAACGCCTACTTGCGATAAGTGAATGAATCAGCAGGAATTACAAGTCGAAAGACCAACGTTACACGAAAGATGCGTGTGAAACCGATCGAATATCCGAAATAAGAATTCAAGCGAACTGCGTGATTTTGACGCCATCTTGTGGCGCTTGACCGAATGGGAATCTGGCACAACCGCCAATTGGAATCTGCTGTTAAAAACTGAGAAAACTTTAAACGGTGAGCATGAAGATCATGAAACCTTTGGGCCATTGGGCGGAATCTGCCCATGGAGCAATGTGGAGTCCAGAAATAGTGCGCAGGATGACAAGGATTCTACGAGAAGACCCTTGTTTGGCTTGAAAACAAAGGGGTCTCTGAAACTCTGAAATGGTCAAGATGGTGCCAGTCTTAATGGCACACTTAGGCTTACGAGCCCACATAGACCGTATTGGGCAGGTGGCAAATAGTGATTGCAGGGCGTGCACGGAAGACGATGAGACAATCGAGCATTTCCTGTGTCAATGCCTAGCTTTCACACAATCCAGATCCAAGTACCTCTCAGACAGTTTGATGCCGGACAGAACCAATCTTATAGGACTAGGCTGGAGCTTCTTGAGGAACTTCAAGCAAAGCACCGAATTCCAGTGAGGGTACAATGATTTAGTAGAGTAAATTGAGGGCGCACAATAGGTCGAATCAGCGGCATAAGTTTATGACTAGGGATATGAGATAATTTAGATAGTCGCTTCTCTATCTTACCAGTCTTTTTTGAAACAATCTAAGAAACTAGCTAACTACCAAATTTAATGAAATAACCCCCAACAAATTATGAAATCATTTCATGAGCAATAACCCCAAAATGGATAGAAAGTTTGCGACTTATTTCATTTTACTTTTAAGATATATTTCATTTGAGAGGTATTTCATAGGACCCTATCTATCACAACATCTCGTCTACTGGGGCTCGTCACTCTTCTTAGTTTTTCTTCATGTTCTATTCTCAGGACAGTCACAAAGAGTCGACTGACCTCGGAATGTAGTGATAATAATACACGCTGAAAAATCTGTCGTTTTTCGTTGTTTGGATGCAAATAAAACGCGTGTTTGGAGCTCGTCACAAATAAAATATATACGTGGGCGCAGACACATTGTGTTTGTTATTCAATACTACGTTTTTGAGACACAATGATTATTATGTTGTAATATATGTGTTTTCGAGCCAAATATAAATTTGTTTGTGATACAAATACAGGTATGTTTGTTTCACTATTTATGCTCTATCGGAAGTAAGAGAATAAAAGGGGGACAACGAGGGAGTCTATTCCTGAATGTACGTGTAAATTGTAGATTAATTTTCATGTATTCAGTTGTCAATGGTTCAGCGGACGGGGGTATTAAAATCGCTTAATCCGTGAAAAAATAATAAACAAAGGCTCGGACGGTTAAATGGTTTATGAAGTTGCTTTGGGTTTTGTGTAAGTGTTTCGTATATATGTTTGTGTGCTACCAAAGTGAGAAACGATTTTGGGGAAAGAAACAGGAAAGGGCAACAATGTGAAGTCCCTTGCCTGTCATTTACTGAGAAAATCGAAATCTGGCAGAAAATTCGCACATGTCTCTCTGTAAGTAACGGGTTTTTCAACAGAGACGCCACAAAAGTAAATCGATAGGGACAGCAAACGACGCCATATTTTTTCCCGCTCTTTTGACATTTCTCTTCAGTAAGGTTTGCCATTTCATCATGGAAAGATATACGAGCCAACAACGAGTCGAAATTATTAAAATTTACTACCGAAATTTGGAGCCAGTGGCCTCAACTTTAAGAGCGCTACGTCCAATTTATGGTCGTCATAATCGTCCTAGCAGATCAACAATTGAGCGTCTAGTGGAAAAATTTGAATCCACAGGCACAGTACAAAATGTTCCCGTGCCAGTGAGACAAAGAAGTGCCCGTAGTGTCGAGAATATTGCTGCCGCTGAGGCTTCAGTTCAAGAAAGCTCAAATGTGTCTCTCACACGTCGTTCTCAAGCGTTGGGTCGTTCTCAAGATCTTGGCCTACATCCTTACAAGATAAAATTGACGCAAGAACTGAAGCCGCTTGACCACCATAAGTGTCATATGTTCGTGAATTGGGCTGAGCAACAACTTGAAAATTATTCGGATTTTCATCGGAAAATCATCTTCAGCGATGAGGCTCATTTCTGGCTCAATGGCTTCGTCAATAAGCAAAATATGCGTTATTGGTCAGACAGCAATCCACACGTAATCCATGAGTCATCATTGCATCCCGAAAAAATTACGGTTTGGTGCGGTTTATGGGCCGGCGGCATCATTGGGCCGTACTTCTTCCGTGATGATCAAGACCGGCACATTACTGTGAAAGCGAATCGCTACCGTTCAATGATAACCAAATATTTTTAGCCCCAGTTGGATAATATGGACTTGGAGGATATGTGGTTCCAACAGAACGGCGCCACAAGCCACACAGGGAATGCCACAATCAATTTATTGGAAACCAAGTCTGGTGGACATGTTATCTCACGAAATGGCCCAGTCGATTGGCCGCCTCGGTCGTGCGATTTGACGCCGTTAGACTATTTCCTGTAGGGCTACCGCAAGTCTATGGTCTATGCCAACAAGCCAGCGACGATTGATGAACTTCGTACGAATATCGAACGTGAAATTGCAGCAGTATCGACCGATTTATGCTTGAAAACCGTCGAAAATTGGGTTCAGCGTCTGGACTTCTGCAAGCGTGCCCGTGGTGGCCATGCAAAGAAATCGACTTCCATACATAATGGCATCGAACGTACTTTCACAGGAATAATGAATTTCATTGGTATCTAAAACCGGTTTTGTTTTATTTTAAAAAAAAACTTTTGTAGCGCTCTTATTGAAAACCCCATTATATTGAGGTTTGGAGGGAACTCGCGAATACTTCCACGTAAGTATATGGATGGTTTGGATGAAGAACGAACGAAACCATACATGTTTGCCAGTAAACATACTATTGTTTGCATTTAAATTCTTGTTGGTTTGGAACTTGCAAACACATGAATGTTTGAAGTGTATTCCAAACATATACATGGTTCCTGCAGAATATATGTGGATGAATATGTTACAGAGATGTTTTTTTTTCGGTGTGTAGTGGAAATAAAAATTATATCATGTATCCTAACCCTAACCTAACCTAATCGGAGAACACTTAGTGCCAGCGTACCTGTTTTTGGGTCGACACTAAATTTCAAATGACCTCGAAGCAATTAGTTTAGGCCGTAAAACTGGTAAGAATATACAACTATTTATTCAAGTAATTTGTATTGAATTTTGTGCCGCGAATTGTAGATTAAGATTCGTTGTTTTGAAATTATCCTCTATATTTATATGTAAACCCAACTGATCCCGCGTGCAAGTATAAATGTAAAATAAATTTGTAATTATTTTATTAATTCTTCTGTTTATTTAATTCTGTTTCATTATCTGTGCCAGCAAAAATACATCCATCCTTTCTGTAGGAGTTAAATATTACTCAACAATTTAAATTAATGCAAATGTCATGTGATATGTTGTGACAACATAATGATATTGCAATTAAAATAAACATTCGCATTTACATGACATTAATAGGTAATTCTGTTAATAAAATCTGAATTTTATTTGTATTATAAAAACAATCAAAAAAACGTGACAGTTAATTATTTAGTATATTAAAACAGTTTTTTTTTAGATGATTATTTTCAAATATCACGTCTTGTGCAGGTAATAACACACGTCGCATTCGATGCAAGCCTTATGGCATCAAATGTCATTTACTGTGCGACAATGTGAATGTTAATGCCAAAGTATGAAACGGCAAACACTTTTATTACACTAAGCCACAACATGAAAACAAAAAATTGGATCCAGAACTGTCACTACGCTTTTTTGTATTAGGTTTATTATGTTGCAAATTTTCATGGTGATTCAAGGGAACATTTTAATTTTTTTAAATTAACAGCCAAAGTCACGATGTCGAAAGAAAGCCAAAGCGAACGACAGCAATGCACTCACTTTCGCTTAAAATTGGTAGTCACTATCTTTCGACTTGTCGTTCGCATGGCCTTACGTGTTGTAAACAAAAGCATTTAACCATTGTGAAATGACAAAGCTACCAGATCAAAAATTTCAAAAAAAAAAGGTTAATATCACAAAAAAATCGCTATATTCGTGAAAAAACGCTACAATTTTTTAAATAGTTACAAAAAAGTACATCTCTGTACCACTCAGCTGGAAAAAACTGACAGCAAAATGTAAAGCAAAACAAACAAAAGAATCATATGCAAACAGACCAAAAATTTTGTAATTAAGGGTGGATTTTTGATATAAGTTTGCAATAAATGATGAATTTATTTGCTAGTTTTTATTGTTATTTGTTTATTATTGTTTTTTATTTATTTGACATGAACTTTGCCAGTTTTTTCACTGCTCCTCTGTGGACAGTTTTGAGCCTCCAAAGGCTGGCGTTCCACTAACGAACTCGGGATTCTCCTCCAGATATCTCACAAATGTTTGCACCTGCAGCAACGTTGACTTTTTTATGCTGAAATAGATAAACATATGTACAAACAATAATTACTCTAATAAAACAGAAATGATTAACCGTTTACGTACCATTTATTTTCCATTTTGTTGAATATTTTATACGAATTTTAAATTCAATTGTGTGTTTTTTGGCACTACACGAAAACAAAAACACAAGTGAGTGTTTTTGACATTTGCGTTCGCACAGATGCCAGCAAAAATAATTAGTGGCTACCGATTTTGTACTGAAATGTTTACGTTTCGTTCGCATAGATTTTCATTCGACTTGTCGTTCTGATGAGTGTTACTGACTTCGAAATCAGTTGTTTGTCGCTTAGAAAGCATGCGAACGTTAACGTTCGACATCGTGACTTTGGCTGTAAATACGTTGTCAGAATGGACTGTCTTTGCTTGAGTTATCAATTTATTCCGAAAAATTTCTTTAACAGAACATCAATAGGATTCAGTGTGTGGTGATACTTAGGGATCTCCGATCGATATTAATTGGCATACGTAAATTGCATAATTTAATTTGTATATACACGGCCGTCGGTGGTGCAATGGTTAGTGTGCGCGCCTCTCGCACAGGAGATCCTGGGTTCGATCCCTGCTCCGACCACCTTAAAATTTCTTTCGACGACGGTCACCTCGCTTAGTGACGGCGACACTATCGAGTACTTAGCCATGAAAAAGCTTCTCAAAATACCGTTCGGAACTGGTGTAAAACTGTAGGTCCCAATCAGTGAATATAAAACTTTAAAAAGCGCACAGCTCACTGGTTGTGAGAAGCGCTCCCCAATTCCTTCGTGGGATGTAATGGGAAACCATTTATTTATACACGACTGATGATCTACCGATGGTATCAATTCAGGCACAGTAATAAGGCATCTGATGATGAACTTGTCGAAACTGGTCATGCCAGTGACCATTTTTCAATTTGAAAAATGTTCCTGACCTCGTAAGCTTGTAGTAGCAGTTTTTGGTTCCTGTATGTGACAATGTTCTCAAGAGTCTTAAGTACTACAAATTTGCAGGACAAAGTCATATCCATTTGCTTCAACTTGTACAACTGAAAAGTTAAAAAAAAATAGTAAAATCATTGTTTCTACATCCATTAATCTGATCTAAATATAATTTCGGACGTTGCGGGATGGAGGATAAGTGACAAAAAATTAAACAGATTTTTTTAATTCCATTATACTACATCCAGGTATTATCAACAATATTGTGTAGTTTTGCTTTGGTTTGGGTCTAGACTAACATATGTTGGGAAATTTCTTGTTTAATGGGAAGTTTTCTAGGTGGAGCCTGTAACCTACATTTAGTATATATTGGAGTTTTGAACCCAATAAATATAAATTTAGAAAAGCCAAAGTGAAAGATGGTTAAAAAAATAACATTTCCTTAAATAAATGCCTTTTCTTAAAAAAAGTTAATTTTCTCAATACAAATACTTATTCATATTCTTAAACAAGAACCTTTTCTTAAAAAAAATGCCTCCCTTTGTTTCAAAAAAATTTTCGTACAAAAAGTACCTTTTCTTATAAGAAGTAACTTTATTTTAAATAATTACCTATTCTTAAAAAAGTAAATTTTCTTACAACAAATTGTCTTTTCTTAAAAAACATCCTTTTCTTTAAAGAGTACCTTTTTTTGTGAAACAAAATACCTTTTCTTGAAAAAGGGACCAATTCCAAAAAATTCCCATTTCAAAAAAAATACGTTCTCTTAAAAAGAATACATTGTCTTAAAAATAAAATAGTACCTATACTTTTCATATCTTGAGATAAGTACCTTTTTTGAAAATAAGTACATTTTCTTAAAAATTAAGGCCTGAAAAAAGAGGCCAGAAATTTACATGAAATCTTGAGGTCTTAACAAAAACCTTCTTTTAATATATTGTTTTATTATGATACAAATAATACTTAATATTAGTATACAATATATTTATTAATAAAATTAAATAATATCTTTATATTAAAAAGTGCTTATAGGTCAAAAATTGTTAACTTAAAAGGGCTGAAAAAGGGCAGTAATTTAAAAAAAGCTAAAAATCCCTTAGCTCTTTTTCCAAAAAAAGCAGTAACCAAAAAATGAGCTATAAACTGTCTAAATGAGCTAGAAATTGCCCTAAACTGGCAACACTGACAATGGTAGACTTACTCTTTCTGGCTACTGATGGTTTCGTGCGTAGATGGTGCTTCGAAGAATTCGAATTTTCTTCGTCGTAACTACTTCATAAAAGATAACCTGATGAACATGATTTCTTAGCATGTTATCCAATACGACGTACTCACAGAAAGATTCGGTTGAGACAACCAAATTAGACGGAACCGAAATTAGAGGTTGGCACAATCTCGTTGGACGTTGACACAACCTCATTGGATGTTGAAAACAACCTCATTGGATGTTGACACAAGTTCATTGGAGGTTGACACAACCTCATTGGAGGTTGGCACAACCCTTTAATAGGTCGACACAACCTCATTGAACTTTAACACAATCTCATTGGACAATATCATGTGAGGTTGACACAACCTCATTAGAGGTTGGAATTTGGATGATCTCACAAATGAATTTTTACGTTTTTGGAACGAAGTTCCTTATCGCGCGTTGCGGGATGGGGGCGAAATGAAAAAAATTAAACAACTTTTGTTTTAACACTATTATGCTACATCCCACTATTATCAACAATATTGCTTACTTTTGCTTTGGTTTGTGTCTAGACTAACTGGATGTCTCACATATGTTGGGAAATTGCTAGTTTAATGTTTCTAGGTGGAGCCTGTAACAAATATTAAGTATATATTGTAGTTTTGAACTAAATTAAAAAAGCCAAAGTGAAAGAAGTTTAAAAAATAACAGTTTCTTAAACAAAGAACCTTTCCTTAAAAAATACCTTATCTTAAAGTTGCTTAAAAAAGGTAAATTTCTTAAAAAAGTAAATTTTCTTAAAACAAAGTGCATTTTCTAAAAACTACATTTTCTTTAAAGAGTACCTTTTTTGTGAAACTAAATAAATTTTCTTGAGATGAAGATGAGATGAGAAGATTGAAAAAGGACCAATTCTAAAAAAAATCCCATTTCTTAAAAAATCCTTTTCTTCAAAAAAATACCTTCTCTTTAAAAAATACCACATTTTCTTGCAAAAATTAGTTTTCATAAAAGTACCTTCTCTTAAATACCTTTTGTTTTATTTTCTTGAGATAAGTAGCCCTTTTAAAAAGAAGTATATTTTCTTAAAAAAATAACATTTCCTAAAAAGAGTACCACCTATTTAAAAAGTACCGGTTATTAAAACAGTACTTCTTTGCAAAAACTGTACTTCTTTCGTACAGAAACTACTCATTCTTAAAAATATTACCTTTTCTTAATAACAGCATTAGCTTCAATAAAAGAAGTACCTCTCTTCAAAAAATTAACTTTTCGGGAAAATATAATACATATTTTTACAAAAAGGACCTAAAACTATACTTAAAAAAAATACATTCTATGAAGAAAAAATGTTTTCTTAAAAAAAGATTATCATTTTACAAGAAGTATCGTTTCTTAAAGATCCATTTACATTATCGTATTTTTCAACGGGGCCTGAGGCTTGTTGGAACTAACTAGTACATAATATATAGCGAAAGGACCGTCGTTCCAACCGGGTGTACCGTGACGCCTCATGTACTTTTTCTATTTATAATTTTAAACGTCATGGAATTATGTTGTGGTAGCCGAATTGAAAATGAATTATATTGAACCTACGGAATTAATTATAAATTATGTTACAGCAACCAAACTGACGCCAAGTTCGGTCGTTGCAACTGACTTAAAGCTAACTTCGGTTATTGCTACCGAATTGATACCAAATTCGATAGCTGCAATCGCATTGAGGACGAATTCGTTAGTTGCAACTTAATTGGTGCCATATTATGTTACTCCAACGGAATTTGGTACCAATTTTGGTTATTGCATCCGAATTAATTTATAATTCGGTTGTTGCAACCGAAATTATAGAAAATTTAGTTGGCAGAACGTCGGTGGTGCAATGGTTAGTGTGCGCGCCATTTTTGGTAGGTCTCAATCAGTGAGCATAAAATTGGAAAGCGCACAGCTCACAGGTTGTAAGAAACTATCCTTAATTCTTTCATTGGAAACTATTTTTTTTAACGTATATAATTGCAGATTCAGTTGTCACAACTGAATCAATTATGAAACAACGTTGCTTCAACCGAATTTCAGTTGCGGCGACTAAATTCGGTCGTAGCAACCTCAATTCGGTTGTAGCATCCGAATTTACGCTTGCTACAACGTCCTTTCAAACAATCAGTGCTCTGGCTGTGTGTCGGAGCGTTTACAGAAACGAAAAAATAACCAAGTCGGTCAATTTCTTCTAGGTCTTAATGAAAGAAAACACGATGATCATTGTCTGTTTAAAGCCACCAGATATCTTAACCGCCCAGCTAAAAGAAACCCTCCTGTAAAAAATGGCAACGGTTTGTGGTGCAGGACTGACAAATCTAAGGCAGAAGCATTTGCCTTACACTTACATTCAACTTTTAAACCTCATAAATTAAATCCCCAAACAGATGATGTGGTAAACTTTTTGGACAGCCCATGCCCAATGGATTTGCCTATAAAACATATTTCGCCAAAGGAAGTAAGAGAGGAAATTCAAAAGCTGAATTGCAATAAATCCCCGGGTTTCGATTCCATCAACGCTCTTGTTGTAAAAAATTTGCCAGAGAAATGCATTAAACTTTTAACCATGATCTTCAACGCAATTATTCGATTGAGCCATTTTCCAACATCCTGGAAATATGCGGAAATTGTGATGATACCAAAACCAAATAAACCGGAACATGACATTTCATCTTATCGGCCAATAAGCCTGCTAGTCACTTTTTCAAAATTATTCGAAAGAATATTGTTGCAGAGACTATTGCCAGTTTTAGAAAAGAAGCAACTTATACCGGAATACCAATTTGGGTTCAGGCACAAGCATGGGACCCCTGAGCAATGTCATCGCGTCTCTGCTTATATACGAGATGCATTAGAGAACAAAAAATACTGCTCTGGTGTATTTCTTGATGTTCAGCAAGCATTCGATAAAGTTTGGCATGAGGGACTCTGTTACAAGCTAAATAAATTACTACCAACTCCTTTCTATTTACTACTCAAATCCTTTCTAAGTGGAAGACATTTCTACGTCAAAGTAAATGAGGATATATCACAAATATATCCAATAGATGCCGGTGTGCCCCAGGGAAGCGTTTTAGGGCCTGTTCTATACACAATTTTTACCTCGGATATGCCACTCAACGATAATGTGTTTGGTGCTACATATGCTGATGACACAGCAATTCTTGCATCAAGTGCACATGCAGATATTGCCTCAAGAAGTGTTCAAAACCAACTAAACGAAATGGAGTTATGGTTGAACAAATGGAATATTTTGATCAAGACTACAAAATCAGCACACGTTACGTTCTCCTTAAGGCGAGGTGACTGTCCGGATTTATTCCTAAATAATTCTGCGATACCAAAGAATAAACCGTAAAATACCTAGGATTAGCCTTCTGGGACTGACGTGACTTAGTTTTCACAATTTTGCTGACGTGGTAGTACACCAGACACCATTTCGAAGGCTTACATTTCTTAAGATTCATGTTGTATGCCTACCACAATGGTTTTTGTTTTTGCTTTAGGGGTTTAGAAAGTTATTAATTACAATATATTTTTATTCCAATAACAATTTTTATATTAAAAAGGTTTTTATTGACACGCCACAAATAGGCACCCCAAAACTTATATCTGTACAAAAACATAAAAAAAAAATTAAATTTTGTAGTGTTTTGAAAAAGTTTTTATATTTTTAAAGTTCACAATTAAGCCAATCAGTTAAAGAAAAATTAAAAAAATTTAACGGTTCAATAAAAAGTTACAACGTTTTCTTTCAGGTTCCACAAAGTGGCTTAGACGAGACTTAATTTTCACTATTCTACTGACGTGGTAGTACACCAGACACCATGTCGATGGCTTATATTTTCCTAGTTTCATTTTGTACATATACCGTAACTCTACTTGTGTAAATTCAAATACAAACTTCACTTTTATGAGCATAATACTCGACATATGTATACTAATTTTGCCAGTGTTCCATGTCTAACACCATTTTAGGAGTTTAAATGAAAGCACATAATAATTTTTAAAAATTAAAAAACCCATTTCATTTATTTATTAAAAACTGATATTCCATATTTTATAGCAATAATAGAACACACCAAAACAATTTTACTGACGTATTGTCTAGGAGACACTACGAGAGTATAACAATTTTACTGATGTGTTGTCTAGGAGACTCTACGAGAGTATAACAAATATACTGAGGTCTCTCAGACACATACCTTAACACTGACGTGGTTGTCTGGCAGACACTTTTCCTCTTACTCCGACGCGTGCACACGCAACGATTTCTTCCAACACACTAACGCTTGCCTCAAAGCGTAATAGGAAGGTACTGAGAACGCGAAAGTCAATGCTGCAAAAATAACGGCACAATCGACTGTTGTGTGATTCGTGGTGTCTGTCAGACTACCACGTCAGTCCCAGAGGGTTAGACATAGATAGACGCTTAACATGGAAAAATCATATAAAAGCAAAAAAGAACAATTAAATATAACAACAAAAAAAATGTACTGGTTAATTGGACACAAATCAGAACTAAACCTTCAAAATAAAATTCTTATTTATAAAACAATCCTTAAGCCTGTCTGGACGTACGGCATCCAACTCTGGGGAACAGCCAGTAATTCAAACCTTGAAATTCTTCAAAGATATCAATCCAAGACACTAAGGTCTATTGTTAATGCACCATGGTTTGTATCCAGTAAAACCATCCACAACGATCTTAGCATACCATTTGTCAAAGATGAAATCAACAGAAATAGTACCAACTATCTTGACAGATTAAGCAGCCATTCGAATCCATTGGCAGTATCCCTATTGGATGACACATTAGAAGTCAGAAGACTCAAAAGACATCACATTCTTGATTTACCTTTTCGTAGATAAACTAACTTAACTCCAAAGAAAAATTAAATTTAACTTGTATATCTTAATTTATTTATAAGCTCAAATGTTGTTCTCAATGGAGTTCAGCACATATGACAATGTGGTTGTATTAAAAAAATTTGCTTATTATCCTTATACACAAGGATAGATTGTAAATAAAGACGAATGAATAAAAAAAAAAAAATTTTACAGATATGTGGCTGGATCTCATCGACGACGCGTTGGATCTCGAATTTGAGCTGAGGAATTGGAACTGGTTTATTCTCATAAACCCGACATTTCACAAAATCGCAATGAAAGAAATTTCACGGCGTTGATCTTGACATCAGAATTACTTGAGATAATTTGTTCTGGAAATTGTTGCTGCAACAAGTTCATAGTTTCATATGCGGTGTGGCAGTTGGCGCCATCCTGCTGAGACCACATGTCGTCTAGTTTCATGCCGTCCAGTTGAGGTCGCATTAACTCCGTTATCATGTTCCTGTAACGAATTCAGTTCACTGGAATTTCGTGTTCATCTTCAAAAAAGTAGGACCCTATTACGCTGCCTGACAAAAATATGCACCAGACTGTTGCTCGTTGCGGGGGCATTTGTTTCTCATGGAGTGCACGGGGATTTTCTGAGCCCCGAATTCGACAATTTTGTACATTCACAAAACCAATCAGATGGAAATGGGCTTGGTTGGACAATATGGCTTTTTTGAAAAATTGGCATTGACTCCACTTTTGTCCATTGAACTAATTGCCGGCGCTTTCCATTGTCTGCTGGTTTCAGCTCCTGAGTAAGCTGAATTTTGTACGGCTGAAGGTGGGGGTCTTTTACCAAAATTCGCTGCATAGTCCTTCGTGAAATTTGTAGTTCTTGAGAACGTTGCCGGGTTGATGTTTTCGAGTTTACGGCGACACTCTCGTGTACAGCACCAACGTTTTCAAGAGACCGACCGTTAGGTTGACACACAGGAGGCTTGCTGTCCATAACTGATTCAGATTCTTAAAATATTTTGACCACTCTTCAAATTGTTGACACATTAGGTGCACTTTCGAGACTGAAAATTCTTTCAAGTTTGCGAGCAGTCTCAGCATAAATTTCCAAATTTTTGTAATAAGTCTCCCCACAACTGTAACGAGTTGCTCTTTCGTAAACTGCTCCATTTTTAATATCTGGAATAAATATATGTGACAGCTGCCAAATGTCACAGTTGCCACATGTACAAAAAAAAGTGGCACTAAATTTAAAAAGTGCAGTCTTACTGAGACAACCTTTACATATGCACAGAGGTTGATTGAATACCATAGGTTATGATATACGCTACTGGTTACAAATTATGTTTATCTTGCCTGTCCTTCATTTTTGCTTCCTGGGAAACGATTTCCAATTAAATTACAATTATTAATGAATTATTACTCTCTATTGATACAGGTCATACATTTCTGTATGAAGTCAAACATTGCCACTACAAACAAACGAACACAAACGGCGACTAATTAATAATGGGGGTTGGGTGTAAATCTTTCTGGTAAGTTTGTTAGCAATTGTGTGTAATTCACACCTACACACATGATAAGTCATTGCTATGAATCGAAGCAATTAATGTTCGTATTCGAGGGTTTCAGCTTAATGAAGTGCAATTAACTCCCACAGGAGTTCTACTGACTTATGAGTGCAAATTATCACACATGTGTTCTTTAAGCGAATCTCTGCGTAGTGAGAAGTCCTTTGAGTGAAGACGAATGGAGTTCATGGTTATTGTGAAATCATTGTGAAGTATATTATTTTATAATATGTATAATATGTAATGGTATATTATTTTTTACTGAATTCATCATGAAACAATAATTTCAGATAAATGCTTTCCTTTGGGCCACTGTAATTACCCGAACATTTCAGAACCACACGAACATCAAACTTATATTTTCTTAGTAATAGATAACTGAATTCGCTTTCGATAATCAAAACCAAAAAATGTTTTGCAACAACCGATTTGGGTAACTCTTAACCGAAAAAACCTACACTAAAAACGAAACCGTTTCCATACACTTTCTGTTATCTACCGCAAACGAACTGTTGTAACTCTTAAACAAAAAAAATTAATGAGTGTTCGAACTCATCATGAGCGATGTGTTAACACATTTTTGTTACAACGTACCTGTTCGATTTCTATGAAGACATTAATAAATGTTATATTGGAACGTAAAAAAAGAATAGTTTTTGTGCTGAAGGCCCTTTTGCTACTGCACTTTCTTTTTTCTTACATCTGCTTTAACATTAGGTGTAATATTGTTAAAATAGCACTAGTTAGCTAACTGAAATACTTGACTTTTTTGTCATAACGTCAAAAAGTATTAAATAGTATAGAGTACTTATTGCACTCTTTTTCCGCTCTCATGTAGTCTGAGTAAAAGAGCATAAACGAGTCTTATTCTCTTTATATAATATTTCAATATAAATGTTATTACATAAGATAATACAAAAGGCATCAATTTTTCATATCAGAATTATGAATGGACTAAGTTATGACAAAAAGAGAGTAATATGTTTTGAATCATTCGCCAGGTGTTGCCAGTGCTTTTGAGTCATACAATTCGTTCCATGAGTTCTCTACTATTCAATATTCTTTGGCGACCACGGCCGCTTGTTTGTTCGCTGCCGCTACATCAATACCATCATACTTATAATCAGGCAGAGAGTATAGTTGTACAACAACCACGTATGTGATGGTAACGCTGTGTGTTGTTTACATGTGTTCACTTTGATAGATTCCCTTACCCGCGCCTATAGATGGTAACACATCAGAAATATGCCTATGGTGATATTAGAGCTACCCAAGACTTGAATACTTCTAAGTCCGGCAACGTTGAAAGGTCTAATAAACCAAAAACTGCCGAAGCCTATAAGCTAGTGTTATTAAACTCGTAAAAACTTGAAACTTTTAATATTAATATTTAATATTTCAGCTTCTTAAAAGGATACTGGGTCGAGCAATACCGCTTAAAATTTATAGAATTTTAAAATTTATTTTTGTCCGCTTATTATTTGAAGTTAAAAAATAGTTTGTCTGCCACTGGTAAAAACGTAATAGATGTTTGGGAATATAAATAAGGTGTTTGCCGTATTGAAGACATCCATAGATGAAAGCGTCATAAGAGGTAAAAAAATTATTATTTTTGCGTTTGGATGCACCGTTTCCGAGATATAGACATTTTTATTTTAGCGATTTTCTTATTTTGGCGATTTGTGGAATAAAATGATTTCATACGAATTGGAACACTTTATGAGAAACCCTTACAAATCCGTAAAAATTTGTTATTTTGCGATTGGACGCTTCGTTTTCGAGACATAGACAATTATTCTAAATTTTTCAGATTTTCTATCAAACATGGGGATGGGTTACCCTGGGTATCATATGCACGGTTAAGTTAATTTAATATAGTTTTTCTGTAAAGTCCTCTTGTATATCTCTTGTGAAAAATCTAATACATAACTTTGTAACAAGTTTTTTTGTATCAGAACTAAATTATGATTACAGTAACTACTATTTGAACACGAATTCTAATATTGTACTTTTTATTAGTTGTATCTTCCATTTTAGATGAGTGAGGTTTTTGTAATACTAAAATTGGTTAATACAACTAAAATTCGGTAGTAGCAAGTTGTATTTAATAAGACCGATTTTTAATCTATAAATAACATCGACAAATAATTCTGATGTTTGACAATTACGGGTTCTGATCAAAATATAGAATTTATCATGGAACTTTCAATGCCTGAGTTTATTTCCTACTAATCTTTTCCCTATGTGTATTTTGGTCCAACGAAACTCAATATCAATTTGTAGTCGCAAAAAAGAATGTTCTGTCACAAACAGTAGTTTTGTCGCTCTCCGTAATTTAAAGTTTTGGCTAATTTTAAAATGTTGCACTTACCTCAAATTTTTGAAACCCAAGCTCAATATCATACACGTCCAATTGTTCACTGAAACGCCTTCGATAGCGGATGCCATCCATAGTGCCAGTTGTTCCAGCAATACCGGCAGTCGAGCCGCCGCAACCATCGCCAGTGCCACCAATAGCCACCAGTGTGGACACCGATGTTTCCGTCGTGCCAGTATCATTTGTATTAGTGACATAAATGCGGCCACCACCGCCACCGCCACCACCACTCCCACTGCTGTATTCACTGTTATCAGTACGTTTGTGCATGCGTATGCAAATGTCGCCACCACCGTCATTGTCCACTTCATCATCCGTATCGGTGGCACAATCGCCTCTGCCATTGCCTGCCATGCGGCCGCAAGAGGGTGAGCCATTGCAGGAACCATTGCCACAGTGCCTGGTTCGTCGTGAGTGCTGATGCTGGTGCGGATGCTGTTTATCACGATCACGTTGACCGCGGGACTTTTGCAAAACACTTTGTCTACAACGTGTACCACAAGCGATGGCTGATATCTTACTTGCATAATAGTACATAGCCATGTGTCACGTTTTGGTTGAAACACTCACTTTGTTAAGATACATTTGGCTACCCTAGGCCGTAAATGTAAGCGGCAATGGAATACGTTCTCAAATGGTTCACGAAACGGATGAAACAAAAATCAGAGACTGAGATAGTACTCGTTGATGCTGAGATTTGAAGTAAAAAATCAAACAACCAGTGAAAATTTGATTTACTTCCGATTTTTATTATTTCACTTTATTATCGATTTGATTTTATTGCGAAAAACTGGGGGAAAAATTTAGTTACATTTTGATTGAATAACCAAACGTAGGGATTTAAACGGCCGGCATTTGCGATTTTAACGAAAAGCTAATAAACACACGCACACGTAGAGAAGTTATCCAGGGACAACATAATCGTTTCCGTTGATGTTTTGCATCGTGACATCACGTAATTTGGTTGTATCTCACGTTAACACCTTTATCTCACCACACCACGTAATCGAATAGCAATTATGTCCGTGTCACATATTCAACTCAGGATAATGCTAATGCAAACGCAATTCCTTATCTCGGCAGTGGCAATAGTGAAATTATACGTTTTACTTCTTGTTATAGTTACAAGGAATCCAGGGTTCAATTTATTCTTTCGGTTTTTTTCCACAAACGATGTGTAGCATCATTTACATTACAGCACCGGTTTTGGATGCTAATGACACGTTTTTACTCAGCCACTTTATTTAAGTTTTGCATTTTTTCCCATTAAACTTGGTAATGTCATTGCATTTAAGTTCACTGGTCTTTTCATTGAGAACATTTCCATAAATACCCGGAAAAAGTCAAACAGAAATGGATGACTTCGTTTTTTCCGCTGACGAAAAGAATGTCATCCTTTTATCTTCAAGAATATTATTTTCCCCAGTTCACTGCGCTCTGCTCAGTAATTCTTTGTAAGGACATTTTTTCTGGCAGTCAAGGATTTTACGTTTGTATGAAAAGTCACCTCATACATTCCAATTTTACAGTGGAAGTGATTCTTCAAGATATTCCTGCAAGATGACAAAAGAAAGAGGGAAAATATAATTGGAATTTGTTTAAAGTTAGTTAAGTTTATTTTTCTTCTTCTTCTCCTTTGTTTTGAATTGTAAATGTTGCAGTAAGTCTGCATAATAAATTAAGGATATGTAGTCATTAAGTATAAATAACTAATAACTGCCTGAAAATGTCTCATGTGTGTCCTTAAATACAAGTTCGTTAAATATTCCGGAAACACTCAAGAAATTTATCTTAAAAGTTGTCATAAAGGAAGCAGTCGCAGGTGACGGGTAAGATTGATATAAATAAAAGACATTTCATGTCGATATTTATGGCAAATTCACATTTTGACCCAGCGTTCGATTAATTTGAACAATTTTCATAATTTTGTTTCAATAATATTGAATATTTTGACTTCAGATGTTTACGTATTTTATACTACGTGGCCTTAGCTATAGGTACAATTTTTCATTTATTTCCTACCAACTCCCCCTTTCCACTTCCTGATGAGGATGGGAAAAACTAATTATTTGCAATATTTCGAAGTGACATAAAATAATAAAAATATTATTATTTTTATTGAAACGGGTTTAATCTTGTATCCGTGTTTTATTTTTTTTTGTCAAAAAATCAATCAACTGAGCGGAAGGTTGACTCAAAGTTGGCTGTTCGATTTACCGAACACTGGGCTCTGACACACATATTTTTTTCAGTATTGTCGTTTGACCAGCGGCGTTCTCGAAAAAAATGACCCGATGACACCTCCAGCGTGAATAGCGCACCGTGCAGTCACTTTGAGCGGGTGTAATGGCTCCTCGTGCATCACTCGTAGATTTTCGGTGCCCCAGAAGCGATAGTTTTGCTTGTTCACGTACCCGCTGAGGTGGAAATGAGCCTCATCGCTCAATATGATTTAGGTGGAAAAATCGTCCACTTCGTTCACGAGATTGAGGATGGCTTGGGCGTAGGTCACACGCGTTTGGCGGTCGTCAGGCAGCCGCTGATGCACGGACTGGACTTTGTATGGGCACATGCGCAGGTCTTTGACCAAAATTCGCCATAGGGACGACCGGCTGATGGCTAATTGTGAGGCACGGCGTCTGGTCGATGTTTCCGGCGACAGCTGGATATCCTCAGCAACAGCGGCGATATTCTCCTGGCCACTCCTGGCAATGTCTCGTGTGGTCCCATACTCTTCAAGGTTAGTGGCCAAACGGCGCAGTGTTTGCGCAGTCGGTGTCGGACGGCCGGGGAATCGGTGACGGTATTCGCGCTGCGCCAACACCACAGACGAATTGTTGCGCAAAAAACTAGACACGATTATTCCGCGTTCTTGGGGGGTGTATCGCTCCATTGGTTGTTTACTTGTATTCTACATCTGTCTAGTCTACAAATGTCAAAACAGATTTGATATTGGCGGCCATTTGGAAAAATAAGAGCATCTTCCAATAGGGTGGTTACTTTTGAAACACCCTATATATTAGGGTGTCCCAAAAAAATTATTTTTTGGATTTTCATGGCTGCCTAAGCATTTTTGAAGGCTTATAGGGTAAAGTATATTTGTGATTTTTTCCAGATTTTTCGGAAGAGGTTTAGAGGTCGCTACAGTCGAATTTTACCCAAAAATCGGTATTCCCGGACATTTTTTGAGTTTTACTGTTTACTTGGCCTATAACCTGGATTTTCCGTGTTACAAAGTCAATATTTTAAAAGAAGAATGTTCAAGCTTTCGTTTTCTGTGTAGAAATCGTTTTCTGTGCTCATTTGGGTGCCCTTAATGAAATTTTTTCGTAAATTTTGCATAAATTTTGAAAGTAATGCTTTGTAACGTTTAAAATTTCTATCAAAGATAAAAAAACTAATGACGCAGTTTAAAATGTGGATAAAGGCTGAGAAATTAACAAAAAATGTATTGGATTTGCTCTTACCGTTCCAAACTTATACCCTTTTTACGCTTTGTGCCCATTTTGTGAAATTAAAAATATTGTAAGGTGTTTTTGCCAGTTATGCATCGGATGAGTTTTTATGTTGGTTTTTATTTTTCTTTTCAAATATTAAATGTGGGTGGTTCTGTTGCAATGAGAGTCAATATGGTTGATTTTTCAATTTCTTGCAACTCACCCCAAGCTCTAGGCAGCTTACTTCTCATACCAAAATAAATTAAAAAATTATTTTTTTTTTGCTTTGCAATTATTTATTACAGCTTTTGGGAAGTAGTTCTATGCTCTGCAATAAATTCTGAAAGTCTGTTTCAGAAGTTGTTACATTTATATAGGAATGAGCCATGGCCACGCCGCGTTTTGCGACATCATTTACCACGTGCAATTTCTGAACTTTATTCTTTGCTTCATATTTAATATTTGAAAAGAAAAAATAAAAACTAACATTAATCTTTGATTCTTATAGATACTCAATTCAATTTCCTGCTACAAGTTATAGACAAATACAAAAACCGAATTTATCCCATTGTGCTGCACCCTGAGGTAATTTATTTGATAATACACTCAAGTGGGTTTCAAACCCATCTTGTCATGTGACAATAAAAGTGACGTTTCGGATGAAATGTAACATATTTAAAATATTTGAAATTGGAGGGTAAGGTAAAAGATTTATTAAGTCACAAGCTGAATAACAAACAAAAACACACACATACTTTCATAACAAATGTTGCCATTTTTCCCAACACAATACCATATTCAAATCAAATCTACAAAGATTTATGCTATCCCATTTCCTGTTGCGTAAATGTTCCTAATGCCTTTGAAAATAACTTAAATTTTTCCCAATTTCTGCTTTTCACTCAAGTGAAACGTCGCCTTACTTTGCCATTTCCTTGAAACTGAACAGCGTCACATGTTTATATGACACATAACAAAGGGAACTTGAAAGTATCATGAAAACCTTTTTTCGAAAAGATAATTTAAACAAAATTATGCAGTCTTAAATCTGAAGCTAAATATAAAAAACAAACATATTTTCATCAGTGCTGTCGTCTTAGTTTGCCTATTTGGCAGCAGACCTCAAGTGGCGAGATTGATGGTTAAGACAATTTAAGCATAAAATATTCACCACAAAAACCTATAAAGTATCTTTAGAATACCAAAGTTCCCACGCTTCCTCTTAGGGAGCACGAACTCGATTACTTCCACCCAAGCACACAATCACTTATACTTGTATATACGAACGCTAAATACTCGTACTGGGAATGCGAACAATGAAGGAGTATGAGCAATACTAGGCGAGGCCAACAGCTGTTGATGTTTCTGACATATTAACAACTTTGCACCAACGATGACAACAACAGTAGCGGTTGCAAACTGACTGGAGTAGGATAAGATGGGTGGATTTAATGTTTAAATTTGAGACCCAAATTTAAAGGGAATAATTTAAAACGTTTTGTTTATAAAGGTTGAGTAATTGAAAAATGAGATGTCAGGGATCTTAAGTCATAAGTATTGTTTGAAGACGGTTCACAAAAGAGAAAGCTCATGGTTACCGTTATCGAAAACTATACAAATGGGTTAGGAGGTTTGGTTTTTTAGGCTGGTCATCTGTTTAAAGCAAAATTATAAATAAGGGCCTTGAACATAATGTCCTTTACACACGATATTAATTTACCAATAATTGTACAAAAACTAAAGGCGAAACTATAGTGCAAACAAAGTGTTTAAGTGTAACTCGACAATTTGGCGATTGTTTATGAAACCGCTTCTCCATTTTAAAAAGAGAGCTTATTACAGCAACATCAAACTTTTTTCATGAGGGGACACTTAAATTACACTACCATCAAGGGTGTAACCATAACCACGACTAGGAAGCAACAAGATATGGTGCAGAAAAAAAATTTTAACACTAAATGACAAACATGGATAGGCATTATTTTTAAAACAACCAAAACAGTCTGTATAATAACCTGCAGCATCTTTTGTCCGTAACCTGTAATAAGACGATAGTATCAAGCATTTGCATGTCAGTTATACTCAATCCTGAAACGATACATCACAGTTTCAAAAGTGATCATTCTCGGTCTTATCTCATGCACTAAATTTCTCTGAAATCGGTAATGGGGCCAATAACTAGTACTACTCACGGTTGGAATAACTTTTTTTGGAACTACTTTATAATAAAATGTAAACCGATGTCTCCTGTAATCTAATTAGCCCTGGTCGAGAAAAACCTTATGCACCAAAACTTATTTAAACCGGTTAATATTTATCATTTCTAAAACCAATAGTACAAAACTTCGTTGGCAAAATTATTACGGTTTGTATGTGGCCCGATATGATCCTTTCTCACAAACGATCATCATGGTTTAACAAAAGCTTTTCATATATGGCAGCTATATGTGGCTCATTTTAAAATCCATTAATCATCCTCTGCAGTTAATATGTGTATCCACTAGAGCCGATAGTTTCGCGCTCTGGAAGCAGATTTGTAAATGAACTAAAGGCCGGCTCAGTAAGAATGCACTTTTGTTGGGTAAACATTTATAGGCAAGGGCAGGGCAATATATTAAAGTGAACACATGCAAACAACACAGCATTAGTATCACATACGTGGTTGTTGTACAACAATAGTCTCTGCCTGAAAATATGTATGATGGTATTGATGTAGCGGCATCGAACAAACAAGCAGGCCGTTGTCGCCAGAGAGTATTCAATAGTATAGAGAACTCATGGAAAGAAGTGTATGACTCAAATGCACTGGCGAGTGATTCCAAACGTATTACCCTCATTTTGTCATAACTTGGTACATTCCTAACTTTGATGTGAAACATTGATGCCTTTTGAAACATTAATGCTTTTTGTTTTGTTTTATGTAATAAACTTGTCGAAATGGTGCATTTATATTGAAATATTCTATAAAGAGGATAAGACTCGTTTATGCTCTCTTACTCAGACTCTCTACATGAGAGCGGAAAAAGAGTGCACTAGGTTCTCTATACTATTCAATACTTTTTATCGTCGCTCTGTTTATGACAAAAGAAAAACAATTAGCTAAATATTGCTTTTTTTATTTTAACAATATTACATCTAATGTTAAAGCAGATGTAAGAAAAAAAGTACAATAACAAAACAGCCTTCACCACAAAATCTGCTCTTATTTTTATTTTCCAATGTAACATTTACTAATGTGGTCATAGAAATCGAGCAGGTACCGTGTAACAAAAAAGTTTTAACTCATCTTCCGTGAATACTCGTTCGAATACTCGTTGATTTTTATTTTATTGGAGATTAACACTCATGGACGGGTCATGTATTTTCAAAATTTTGGAGTCGTACTGGAGTCGTGCTTTTGCAAAATGCTTGATTTGGGATCAAATCCACATGACATTTTGGCCAGAATCCATAACCCTGGGGAGTATGGTAATAAACCTGCAGAGTGTCCGTGAGAAAAGAAATCAATTTTGAAAGCAATCACCAAAGAAAATACACAGTAATGCTGCATCATTTCCAATTGATATTGGGAAAAAATCAATTGAATTTTTAAAATTCTTTTTCAAGTTTGAAATACTTAAATTAAAATGTAAAAACATCAATTGAAATTTAGAAGACATCAACTGCAATTTAAAATACATCAATTGAATTTCAAAAAACATCAATTGAATTTTAAAACATATAAATTTAAACTTAACTCACAGCAATTGAAATTTAAAATACATCAAGAAAAATTTAAAACACATCAATTTAAATTTGAAATACATCAATTGAAATTAAAAAGAGATCAATTGAAATATAAAAGACACCAATTGAAAGATAAAAAATATAATACATGAAATAGGTGAATACTGTATAAATTTCAAGTGACGAAGTTTAAATTTCGAGTGGCGAATTTTAAATATCAACTGATGTCTTTTAAATTTAAATTGATGTGCTTCAAATTTAATGTGTTTTAAAATTCAAGTGAATAATTTTTAAATTTCAATTAATGTCTTTTAAATTTTAATTGAGGTCTTTTAAATGTAAATTAATGTGTTTCAAATTTCAAATAATTTGTTTTAAATTTCAATTGATGTGTTTTAAATTTCAATTGAAGTGTTTTAAATTACAATTGATGTCTTTCAAATTTCAATTGATGTCTTTCAAATTTCAATTGATTTGTTTTAAACTTCAATTGACTTGATTTAAATTTTAATTGATGTCTTTCAAATTACAATTGATGTCTTTTAAATTTCAATTGATGTCTTTGTCAAATTTCAATTGATGCATTTCAAATTTCAATTGATGTGGTTTAAATTCCTATTGATGTCTTTCAAATTTTAATTGATATCTTTCAAATTTCAATTGATGTCTTTGTCAAATTTCAATTGATGCATTTCAAATTTCAATTGATGTGGTTTAAATTCCTATTGATGTCTTTCAAATTTTAATTGATGTCTTTCAAATTTCAATTGATATTTTTCAAATTTCAATTGGTGTTTCAATTGACGTTTTTCGAATTTCAATTGATGTATTTCAAATTTCAATTGATGTCTTTCAAATTTCAATTGATGTCTTTTAAATTTCAATTGATGTATTTTTCAAATTTCAATTGTTGTATTTCAAATTTCAATTGATGTGTTTTAAATTCCAATTGATGTCTTTCAAATATCAATTGATGTATTTCAAATTACAATTGATGTCTTTTTAATTTAAATTGACGGTTTTTGAACTTCAATTGACGTGTTTTAAATTTCAATTAATGTCTTTCACAGTTCAATTGATGTCTTTTAAATTTAAATTGATGTCTTTTAAATTTAAATTGATGTCTTTTAAATTTCAATTTATGTGTTTTAGATTTCCATTGATGACTTTCAAATTTCAGTTTATGTCTTTCAAATTTCAATTGATGCCTTTCAAATTTCAATTATTTTTTAAATTTCAGTTGAAGTATATCAAAGTTTAAATCGAATTTTTAAATTTCAATTGATGTCTTTTAAATTTAAATTGGTGTATTTTAGATTTCAATTGATGTGTTTTAAATTTCATTGGTGTCTTTCAAATTTCAAATGATGTCTCTAAAATTTAAATTTATGTATTTCAAATTTCAAATAGAATTTTTAAATTTTAATTTATGTATTTCAAATTTCAAATATAATTTTCTAATTTCAATTGATATTTTTCAAAACTAAATGATATTTTTTAAATTTCAATTGGAAATGGTGTAGTTGTTGGATTTTAGAAATTTTTTATTGAACTCTAATTCTAAAATTATTTTATAAATATATTTTATAAATATAAAGTGTTTTGCACATATCTCTTTTACATATTTAAAAAACGACCCCATGGAAATTCTTCAAAATGTTTGTTGACTCTTATTTCCGAAAAGTTTAAAACTTTGCTTATCTAATTTAATTTATTAATTAAACTCAGAGACTTTGTTGAATTAAACCCAAATACTTTATTAGATTTATCTCTACTCTTTCAACATTTCTGTCCTTGATTTATGGCCTCGTCTCACTGCACACTGCTGCGCATACACGAATAATTTTCAGGATATCTCAAATGAAAGGCCATTAATCTTTGGTTGCTGCAATGTTAGTATCCTGTCAATATATTACAATGGCTTTGAATACAAAATGAATTTTTAAACCCTTCCGGTGTCAGAAAATACATACAAGTGAGATGAACAACACTTATCATTAGATGAGTCTGAGACTAAACATTGTTTCCTTCTTATATTTCCAATTTATATTAAAGCAATTCCAACTTGGCCTGTGTAATATTGATTAACTTATGTATTTATTAAGCATTTGGTTAAGATACTAAAGTACACGCAGAAGCTAGTATATACTATAATCGCTGTCAGAACATGATGTTAGACACACAAGCCACGTGAAGTGGTAGTACCAAAAAAAAAACAGAAAATAAACATTTAGCCAAGAGAAACATGTAGCTATTAATAAAACATAAGATTGTTCCCAAGGGCTCAATAATAAAAGTTAAATGCATAACTTTCCAATAACAGTGATTTATACAAGTCCTAAATGTGTGTACAAGGACCATATACCACAACATCCTGCTCAAAGGCAAGAAGATGAATTGTTTTTGAAGGAAACAGCAGCAGTTTCCAAGATAGTCTTAAGATGGTATAAGAAATATTGAGGCAATTTGTGCAAGCAGAGGCGTGTCACAACTTGGTATGAGTTACCTATATCCATCAATGTTAGAGTAGTTTGTAATTATCAGATTTATGAGGAGAGTTTATGGATGTGGTTAAATTGTGTGTTGTGAAGGAGAGTTACTAAACAAGGAAGCTGTAGTAGGCACTTTTAGTAGAATACAAGACATGATTTTGTTTCAATAACAACTGACCAAGGAGTTAATACGTACAGCATAAACAAAAATTCAAACTAATTTTTAAGATTCTTAGTATTTACTTACATTCTGGCATTGTGGACAAAAAAAGACTTGAAGAGATGGACTATGAGGACCATCTCAGATGTAATTTCACGCTTCTTTGATCAAGTATCACTGGAAGCGCTATAATATCAAGTGTTTTAACCAACTAATAACAAAGCAACTCATGAATCATATACCTCGTTTATATGACTCTTTACCACAAGTGAATCCGAGCCGTTTTGGATTGACACGCACGTATAAACACATGTCATAACCGTGTCCAACAAATTAAGCGTCTCAACGAAAATCAAGTTTTAAATGCGAATTAACGAATGCCAAACCGTGTTAAGTGTCCGTATTAACGTCTTCTTTGCCAACACGCTTGTTAACAGCTGCTTATTTTTAATGATTTGGTAACCAGGGTAGCCAACATGAAAAACTTTTAAGCGTTCTCGTTTTCAGATTTCGAAACATGAAGTTAGAAGATTTTTTACTTAATTAAAATTTGGGCACAAATACGGTTTAGCTGCAACTCTCTAGTCTACACCAAAATTTTGCCATCGACAAAAGTTTCTGCGCTGTGTCAAAATTATTTTCCAATGTAACGTTAACTAATGTGATCATACACTCAGAGAAATAATTGTTTGAAAAGAGGTCGTAGCAACCGTAAATTCGGCTGTTACCAAAGAATTGAGGTTGCCACAACCGAATTGAGGTTGCCACAACCGGATTGAGGTTGTTACGACCGAATTTAGTCTCCACAACCGAAATTCAGTTGAAGCAACCTCGTTTCATAATTGATTCGGTTGTGACAACTGAATCTTCAAATTATATTCGCTCAGTCAATTAAATTTCTTAAAATTTCGGTTGAAACAACCGAATTTCAAATTAGTTCGGATGCAACAACCGAAATTGGTACCTAATTCGGTTGGGGTAACCGAATCTGGCCCTAACAAACCTCAATTCGGTTGTAGTAACAGAATTTGACATCAATTCGGTTGTAACTATCGAATTTGGTTCAATTCGGTCGCAATAACCGAATCTAGCCTTAATTCGGTTGCAACGACCGAATTTTGCGTCAATTCGGTTGCTGTAACCGGTTTTCTCATGAATTCTGTAGGTACAACCGAATTCATTTTCAATTCGGTTACCACAAGATAATTCTATGAATTTAAAGGCTGACGTTTAAAGTTTTATAATCAAATATTATTGTTAAAAGGTAAGTAAAATATACTTCGTATTAAACCGGCTTATTTTGCAGATGTTATTTAAGCAGATATCAACAGCAGATATATATGCGGTAGTCTGGATACAAAACGGCTTTGGACCTAGAGCAACCGATACAACAGGTTAGAGTTAGAGCGGTGTCCCATGATGGCCGGGACTTCAATAAAGGTTGGAAGAGGCATGCAAATCAAATTTATTATTCTACTTATATAGATTACCCCATATATGTAGTTATATTACTTTATTTTCTCGCTTTTTAATTCATTTATGAAAATACAAAAAAATAAATCATCACTTAATAATAAAAAAACTTTAATAATTCATTTATGACACTATCTAAATTCGGTTGTAACAACCTCTAATTCGGCTGTGACAACCTCTAATTCGGCTGTGACAACCTTTAATGAGGTTGTGTCAACCTCTAATGAGGTTGTGTCAACCTCTATGAGGTTGTGTGAACCCCCAATGAGGTTGTGCCAACCTCCAATGAGGTTGTGTCAACCTCCAATGAGGTTGTGTCAACCTCCAATGAGGTTGTGTCAACCTCCAATGAGGTTGTGACAACCTCTAAATTCGGTTACGGCTAATTCGGCTGTCTCAACCTAATTTTTCTGTGAGTGCAGATAGTCGGTCGTTGTGGGTGCATTTATTCCTCGCACATTGGCTCACAGGAGTCTTACTGTCCATAATCGACCCAGTTCCTTAAAATTCTTTAACTACTCTTCGAATGGTAGACACATTAGGTGCATTTTCTCGACTGAAAATTCTTCGGAGTTTGCGAGCGTTCTCAGCATAACTTTCCAAATTTTAGGAAATAAGTTCTCACAATTGAAGGGACCAGAAGCAAAGGGATGCAAGTGCATTTTTTACTCAAACAGAGTTAACAATTTTAAAGGATTTTCTTGTGTATTTGTGTATGTAGCAGAAGTTATTTTTTTGGCTTGTTAGATGAAAATATATGTCAAAATTTCTCAAATTAAAGATGTAATAATATAGATGGGATATTTACGTTGCAATTTAACTTTAAACTTTTTTCACTCAAAATTTTTCAAAAGTCACTTGCATCCCTTTGCTTCTAACCCCCTCAATTATAACGTATTGTTCTTTTGTAAAGCGCTCAATTTTTAATAATCGGAATAAACGTGTAGGTGTGACAGCTGCCAAATTTCAGAGTTACCACTTTGACAAAAAAAACGACACTAAATTTAAGAAGCGCAATCTTACTGAAACACCCTTTATATTTTATTAGTATATTTCATTTATAAGATTGATGATCTACCGAGAGTTCCAATATAGGCACAATGTTTGGGAATGTATTGATGAACTTGTTCGGGAGTTCAAAGCTAGTGATGCCAGTGATTTAGCTTTTCTGAATTGTTTATTGCTCCATCAAAGCCCAACCATTATTCGCTTAGAAATATGAGCAGTTCATACATTAAAGACGGTCATGACGGTTGTACGACCAGTATTTCCTAGAGCTCTTTATCCATCACGGCAAACGACCCAAATTCACAAATAACTAAAAGAAACTGATTCTTATCTTATAAAGTTATGGAGATTTTGTTTGTGAAAAAGATAGCGTTGGGTAGCGCTTCGCTAAATGTCCAGCTGCCAATTCTGTCTTTCAAATTAACGCATGACCTCATGTTGTTATTAAACAAATACTTATAGTTGTTATTCCTTCATATCCAGTTGGTTTTTTTCACATTCTACATACGAGTATAAATCATAAATCTTATTACGATTAAATATGATTTAGGTCGGAATCCATAGAAATCTATTTAATAAATTCATTTCAAAGGCATTCAGATTAAGAAATATTATATATGTCATAAATAAAAACCTATGCATAAATCTGAAGCCTTCACAAAAACCATAGCTCCCTTAGGAGTGAACCAAAGCAAGAGTGTGTAAATTCTGCTCATATGGGTCACTGGTTTCATATGATGTGTCTGCAGAAAATCAGTCGATGTGTTATTTGCCTCTTCTGTTTATTCATCATTCTATACTTTTTTTTTTGTTTACTTTTTATGACAAATAAGGGTCGTCCTCTAAGGATACATGTTCATATATAAGGATATACAATGTTCTTATGGCACATATCAAATTTCGTCAATATCATATTGTACTCGTAGGATAAATTGTTTTTTATACATTCCTTGAGGGAACATCAAGTTTATTTCCGCTTTTGTCGCGTTGTCATCTATTGTATTCTATAACGTTCTCCCGCAAATCACAATTTTCTGTAGCTTTCGGCGGTATAACGCTGGAAGAGGAAATACTCGTACACAAACGAATATTATAGCAGTATCAGAGTATACATGATTATGATTATGTTTACGATTATCGTTATCATATCATTTTTATGCAATATAATACCACGGATTATTGTATGCCGTATACAGAGTTATCCTTGGTACTCATCGACTACTTCAACGAAACTTTTGAAATTGAGTGAGTGGTGGGGGTGAAAGGAAGACAAGAGCTCGAGTTCATTGGCATAAATGAATAAAGTCAATATAGAGATAACGCTCAGAGAAAAATTATTGGGTAATTCCAAAAAAGTGTTTGACACTGTATCATATTTCTTTAACGTGAGTGCTCTTTGATTTGAATAACATAAAATTCCGTTCTTGTAATTTTGTAATTTCCATACAAAGGGTTCGAAAAATTAGTTTAGCAGAAAATAAAAAAACAGACCAACTGTAGTTAGCAATATGTCAAAAAAAGTGGTTTTTCCAATTTAAAGATATACGTACCAAATTATATGTACTGATTTGGGAATACATTCGGCTATCTGAAATGCTCATTAGGGTGGCCCTCAATTACATGATATGTGAATTATAGGGTGTTCTTGTTGTCATTGATTTTTCAACTGATTACGAATTTTTTCCTGTAATTTTATTAATATCCGAAAAACTGGAATTTTTTAATTTCTTACAATAAACTGGGTTAGTAGCCTTTCATTTAAGATGAATATTTCATTCGTACACTGAGAGAAAAAAAATTATTATAATAATAAGTGGTAAAGGTAGATTTACGACTTTTTCATTTCAAATGGCACAAAAACGGCTAAAGATTTTTGGCCAAAATTTTCTATTTCTCGTTTAGAACCTTAAAATCTTAAATTCTACCAAGGCGCTTCGCAGTACAATGTTTCGTTTGGAAAAAAAATTGTAAAAACTTCAAGAAAAATGGAAAAAATCCAAAATTTTTAGCTTTTTTACCTTCCTCAACTCATAACGTCCAAACTAAGCTTTGTGACGTGAAGCGCCTTGGTGGAATTTTAGATTTTAAGGTTCTAAACGAGAAATAGAAAATTTTGGCCAAAAATCTTTAGCCGTTTTTGTGCCATTTTAAATGAAAAAGTCGTAAATCTACCTTTACCGCTTATTATTATAATAATTTTTTTTCTCTCAGTGTACGAATGAAATATTCATCTTAAATGAAAGGCTACTAACCGAGTTTATTGTAAAAAATTAAAAAATTCCAGTTTTTTTTTTTTTTAATTTAATTTTTTAATTTTTAAGCCCACGAAAATGGTTAAACTGTGTTATATTTTGAAATACAACTAATTTTTAAAAAAAAACTCGTGGGATAAATATTGTTTCTGAGTCCCCAAAGATTCATATTCAACAATAAAAAAGTTCTTTTTCGCAAAAAGTCGTTTTTGACATATTGCTAACTGTAGTACTAAATATGACAAGATACTCAAGTTTCGAGTTCAATCACTTGACTAAGCTCAGCTGTTTTGTTTATATTGTTGTACTAAATATGACAAACTTTCTAGTTTTATCGCTTGACTTCAGCTGCATCGTTCATTTGTAGCAAAGGGTGTTGTGTTTAAAATTTAGTTTATATGAGGTTGCCATTTCCATTTCGGGTGCTGGCAATACTAGTGTTGCCACATGCAACCTTCCACTGTAAAGTTTGATATTTTTTGGCAAAAAAATACATACAATCTTTTCACTTACGACCATTATTCCTGGTATTTACAATGTGCTGAAAAATTCTTCTCGGTCAAAAAATGGAATTAACCCCTGAAAATTTCCGTGTGATGACTTTTTACGATTTTCCGCGTGGATTATCGAGACAAGAGTATCTCAATCAACTTGTCTCGAGTTTTGGTGATGAAGCACCATCAAAACCCACTGTAAATCGCTGGCACCAAGAGTTCAGGCTCGGCCGCCGTTCGCCCCAGGATGAATTTCGTAAAGGTCTTCCAACTTCGGTCGTTTTCACCGAAACCAACGATGCTGTGCGTGACCGTATGAGGCAAGACCGACATGTGGCATACCGTAGGATTGAGGCATCCTATGGCATTAGCATGGCAAGCACCAATATGATATTGCATGTTCATTTGGCAGTGAAAAAGATTTTTTCTCGTTGGATCCCATATACTTTGACGAATGCCTTTCCAGACGAAGTAAATGTCACAAAAGTTGATCGTGGAAGAAGCACATCGAAGCAAATGTTCGCGTTTTGTTTTTCAGTATAACCGCGCATGTGGCCACAGGCCCTTTAGTGGAACGTAGGATGGTCTATTCTGAGTGCTATAGCACAATCTGTTTGCCAACAGTGTTCGAAGAAGTAAGGAAAAACAACAACAGAACACGGATCATTTTGTATAAGGCCAATGCGAGCTCTCACACATCAGCTGCAAAAATGGGCTATTTCAGCACTTAACATATCAAATTGATGGGTCATCCGCCGTAGACTCCTGACTTGGCACCCAATGACTTCATCAGATCAAGAAAAAATTACACGAGGAACGAAGTTCCTTTCGGTATATATTACGTACCAGTTAGATCCAACACGCCTAAGACTTTTTGTAAAATGATAAACTTTTTTGATGTGTTAACATCTATACGCGCGCCTCTAGGGCAGTAAACTATAAATTTAATACATACGCAAGTGCTAGGTTTGTAAGAGTAAATCATCGTTTGTTTGTTCGTTGCTTGGCAGTCGGTATCGAAAGTGATTATTGGGCGATTTTCATATAATTTTCCCACGCGATTTTCTCCGGAAATTCATAGCCGATTTTATTAATTTTTGGATTAAAAAGCTAGTGCGGGTTTCGACGAAGAGTTTAGGCCCAAAATTAAGGCGATCCGATATCGGCGAGCCGAGATTTAAGTGTTTTAATTTGGAGTATTAATTTGGAGTAATATTAAAAAAGTGTTTTATGTTGATCTTCGGTTTTGTCTTATCATCGTTTGTTTGTTCGTTGCTTGGCAGTCGGTATTGAAAGTGATTATTGGGCGATTTTCATATAATTTTCCCACGCGATTTTCTCCGGAAATTCATAGCCGATTTTATTAATTTTTGGATTAAAAAGCTAGTGCGGGTTTCGACGAAGAGTTTAGGCCAAAAATTAAGGCGATCCGATATCGGCGAGCCGAGATTTAAGTGTTTTAATTTGGAGTATTAATTTGGAGTAATATTGAAAAAGTATTTTATGTTGATCTTCGGTTATATCGTACGAATATAACAATGTATGTATGTATGTATGTACAAGTGTCTGTTGCTTTGCATTCTTTGACTTTTGTGGGAATAAAACAAAAAGTATTGAGCAAGAAAATAATGACACATGTGCTTGCACTGGGTCTTTAAATAATTTTAAGTATTAATATTATTTAACTGTAACGTCATCATATGATTGAACGCTGTTTTTTATTTTCCAATGTAACATCTACGAATGTGTTCATAGAAATCGAACAGGTACCGTGTAGCAAAAAGGTGTTAACACATCGCCCGTGAGGTCGAACACTCATTGGATTTTTTTTATAACTTTTTTTTATAGAATGTATTGACGTGACAACGTCTTAAATTAGGTTGCGGCTGGGAGTCACTTATGAAAAAGTGTAACGCCCGGTAACGTTACGATGAGTCACCGAACACAAGTAAACGCAATGTGTTTACTTGTGTGCCAGAAACGATTTGCTTTGCTGGCTTCTAGTGGCTGTTGGTCGGTGGTGTGAGTGTTTTTGTTTTTTGGCACATCATATATATGACGACTGAGCAAGTATGTATGTGCGTATATATGTGCGTGTGTATGAATATTGATTTAGATCAGTCTGCATTGGATAAGGTATTATTTTTTGTTTTTTTTTGTTTTTTGGCTTTATGATATGTGTAGTGTATGTTTGTGTGTAGAAATTTTCATATGAATTAGGTAGCCAAAACGAAACAGAGAGCTGCGGTCGGCTTTAAAAACGATATGCGAATATGATGAATTGAAATACTTTTTGGTTAGTAAATTATTTTCTTTTGTTTTTAATAAAAGAAATGTTTATTTTTTATAATAAAAGAAATGTTTATATTTTATAATAAAGGATATGTTTATTGTTTATAATGTCACATTTGATAATGTGTTCATAGAAATCGCACAGGTACCTAGATGGTGTTGAAATTACTTCTATTTTCCTAAACCATAAGTTTCAATAAATGTTAAAACATCGCCCGTGAGTTCTAACACTCATTGGGCAAGTGAGTTCATTGCACTCCTATTGTGCAATTTAATTATATTCATATCAATAAATATTCTACCGAGAAAAAGACGTTGTCACGTAAAATCTTCGCCCGTAAAACCGACTTTACAGGCAACAATTTTTTTTTTTTAAAGTATATTTTAGGTCCTATGTGTACGAATATGTATTATATTTTTCCAAAATGTTCGTTTTTAAAGAGGGGTGCTTCTTTTATTAAAAGCTAAAGTTTTTTTCAGAAAGGTTACTATTTTACTTTCTGTATGAAAAAGTCAAGAGGGTATGTATTTTTTGCAAAGAAGTATTTTTTAAGAACGGGTACTTTTTAAAGAAGTGGTACTCTTTTTAGGAGAAGGTTATTTTTTTAAGAAATTTTCAAGAGTATGTAAAATTTCAAGAGTAGGTACTTATCTCAAGAAAAGTTATTTTGTTTCACAAAAAGCTACTCTTTAAAGAAAAGTTAGTTTTTGATGTGTTAACATCTATAGCGGCGTATAGAGACTAAATCTATCAAAGTCAGATTTTATGCTGCTGCTAAAACCAGATTTTCTGCTACTGCGAAAGAGAATAATGACGTGTTAAACAAAAATGAGCGAGCAAGAGAGCAATGAAGAGTGGTGTGGCAGGGGTGGGGCAAACGAAATTGTGTCTATAGCGTATGTATTAACATAATAATGAATGTATGTACATGTGTCTGTTGCTGTTGTAGAACGGAGATATAAAGCATAGCCACGCAAAATTTCATTTGCAAGGCTTGCGCAGTCGACGTTATGGTGACACATTAATACGTCAGGTACTTCGTAAAAAGTATGTGTGATGTTGTGTGTTTGGTTGTTTCGTTGTTGTTGCTACGGCCAAACAAAGCGAGTCACTTGCCCGGTGCATAAAAAAAGCTATTATTTTTTATTTTCCAATGTAACATTTACTAGTGTGTTCATGGAAATCGAACAGGTACCGTGTAGCAAAAAGTTGTTAACACATCATCCGTGAGTTCGAATACTCATTGATTTTTTTTAAGAAAAGGCAATTTGTTGAAAGAAAAGGCAATTTGTTATAAGAAAATTTACTTTTTGAAGAGAAGGTACTTATTTTGAAATTGTACATTTTGTGAGAAAATTTCCTTTTTTTAAACAAATGTTCTTCTTTAAGATAAGATATTTTTTTTTACGAAAAGGTACTTTGTTTAAGAATACGAATAGGTATTTTTTTGAGAAAATTTACTTTTTAAACGAAAAGGCACTTATTTCTTTTTTAAACTTCTTTCACTTTGACTTTTCCAAATTTACTTTTTATTGGGTTCAAAACTACAATATACATATACTATACAATACTAAACAATATATACTATATAGTACAATACTAAATATTGGCTACAGGCTCCACCTAGAAAACTTCACATTAAACAAGAAATTTGCCAACATGTGTTAGTCTAGACACAAACCAAAGCAAAAGTATCCAATATAGTTCATAATATTGGGTTGTAGCATAAAAGTTTTAAAAAAAAAGTTGTTTAATTTTTTTTCTGTTTTTCCCCGCAACGTACGATAAGGAACTTCGTTCCAAAAATCCGAAAATTTAGAACACATAACTACTAGTCTTCTAAATCAAATCAGTTACGCTTTTGCAAAGGAAAAAAGGGGAAATTACGACCACGTCCTCAATATTTTATCGTGGCGTATCAAGGGGCTTCTGGTTTACTATTTTAGCAGACTACTCCTCGATTGCACAGTTTTTAATTTGGCTTGCTTAGTTACTCTTTGTAGTCGTATGTTACAAAACTTGAACAGATATTTTCTCTGAGTGCATCGGTAAGAGTGTGTATATTTTCGTACATATGTATGCACCTAATCTGGCATTTTCGTTGTCATTGTTACTATTATTATTATTATTACTTTTTGTCATGGTAATCATTATAAAACTGCCAAAGCAGCGTAAAAAACTCCAAACATTTATTTCTTTAGATCAAAATCTGCGCTTTTCTCATGCCATCTCAAATAAAATTTTGATGAGATGTGTCAGTCCTTTTTGTTGTTGCTGTCGCGTGCGATGATATCAGTTTGTGTGTGGTTACCCAAATGTAATCGTATTTGATTTAACCTCAACCCCCTCGTCCACAAACTTTTGCCACATAATATTAACATGTAAATTGATATTGCAAAGTCTGGTGTAATACCAGCAAAACATGATATGAATATTTGCAGCTGGTTACTTGCTGACATTTCAGCAAAATTTATTTTTTCTCATCTTCTTGAATGCTGTTGCCAGAGTAATTTACAATCATTGTTTTCTTGAGTTAAACATTTTCATAACTTCATATGTCTGTTTGCTCGAGAATACATTTAATGGAGATGAGTTTAGAGGGGAATATGACACAAGTGTCCTTTATAAAGGTAACATATAAAATTGTCCTCGATATTATATCGACGTAAGCAATAACGTTTGTTATTTGAAATTATTAGATTACGCTCCTGCCAACCGCCACTGTTCATAATGGTAATGAAAACACAATTGCGAAAAATATGATATACAACCCCGCTATATGTTGATGACCCCCGCAAGCGGTGTAACTGAACAGATTGAAGGATATGTACCAGGAATATAAGCAGCCTATAGATATCCAGTGGCAGCATCTAACTGTCAGATGTTCTGAGCTGGATGAGACATCTAGTCTGTATGTCCAATCCGGTGAGTCAAAAAATAGCTGCTGTTCTCCGGTAGAAAGATATAGACGATGAGACCAGGCACATGTTATGTGAACGGCTAGATGAAACCTATGGCCGCTACGTAGCCTTTAAGATTCTTCTCTACTTCCTTTTCTTTTATTGACTATTTTACGACACCATGAGGTCACACATCGTTCACATATTAACTAAACAAACGAATTAAACAAATTTCAACATATTCCTCCAACTGGTTCTATCCTTCACCAGTTGGTAACACCAAGGATACGGAGGGATTCTTCTGCCTGGACTTTCCAGCGGAGACTTGGCCTGCCCCCTTTCCTGCTTCCATCGGGTACGTTATCGAAACGCTTTCACGCTGGTTCATCTCAACATGGTCCAGCCAACGCAATTGGCCTAATTTGATTTGCCTAGCTATGTCCACGTCTGAATACAAGTGATGTAGCTCTTGGTTCCAAAGACGTCGGTACTCGGCGTTTTCTCTAACAGGACTATACATTTTACGGAGAATTTTTCTCTCGAATACTTCCAGGTGTTTCTCATCCGCTTACTATATGATCCAAGTTTTGGAGCCATATGTCACGACAGGTAAAATGAGTGTCTGGTATAGTTGGACTTTTGTCTATCGAGAGAGGGATTTGCACAAATCTCCTAATTATCCTCAAGATTTTTCTGGGTGATGATAATGTCACACTTGGCACAGAAAATTGCCTTTGCTTAACTGCCTCTAGATTCAATCTACATGCCAGCATTTCCAGTAGCGGAAACGGATTTCGCGGCAGCAAAAACCTAGTTATCAGTGGTTCATGATTTCAACTTATAGATATACAGAAGGATACCTGAGCATCTCATAATCAGCAAAACAATAAACAAGATTTCTTGGGTTCTGATGTAAGGCAATCTTCCAGAGTATCTATAATGATTACAATGTAATATGGATGACATCCACATCCATTCCATGTGCTGGGGCTATCATTAACCTCTGAACAGGCATTCAAGTTGAGTTATAGGGCATTGATGTTGTTTTATTACCGAATACCTATCGGAATTATCATGCTATTCAGGTTGCTTAACCAATCGCCTTCCCACATTAGCTAGCATTAGAGGCGAGTGATGGCATTACCAGGAGATACTTTACCTCATGCCGGAAGTAGTGAGCTGCTTGGGAATTTTGCAATTGAATGACTTTGGGCACAATAAGAAACCACATCCCCCGTTGTATTATAATCTTGTTATAGTTTGTTGAAATAAATAGACGAAATATATTCTAGTGTAATGGATGTACGTGTGATTCGATATGCCAATATCGACAGGGATCACTACATGGTGACTGCGAAGCTTCACACAAAAGCAGGGCAAAAAATGTATAAATCGGAACACGGGAAAAGCTAGATTTCGACAAGCTGCAAATATCGGACATATCTAAGGCCTATCAGCAAAACCTCAATCTCCTGCTAGAGGATAATTCTCCCCCTACTGAGGAACCAGAAGTGCAGTGGAAGCACATCTCCCATGCTTTGGAAACCGCTGCAATCGAAAACCGCAGAAAGATAAGCCGTGGTATGACGAAGAATGTCTCATTGCAACTGATGAATATGACGGCTCATGTATGGCAACGAAACAGCCCGTTAAAACGCGTGCTGCGAATTAGCGGTACAAGAGGCTGAGAAGGGAGGAAACGCAACCATTTAGGCGGAAAAATGTGCAGGATGAATATTGAATCCCGAAAATTTTCCAGAGGGTAAGAAGATCTGGAAGAACTGGCCGAAGATCTCGAAGAACTGGCCGACTAATGGGTTGTGTTTTTACAGGGACGAGAATCTGTAAAGGGCAGTGTGTGTTTAAAATGTGGAGATACCTTTTCAGCACAATTCCAATCAGATTCTTCCACTGAAGATCAGGAGCTAATGATTGTGGAAGACAGTGTAGATTTTGACCCCACCCCACCCCAACCAAGGCATTAACAGAACGGCAATCTCCTAACACCACGTAGGAATAATAAAGCCGCTGGTGTGGATGGGATATCAGCTGTGGCGAAGAACTGCTCGCCCACATGCAACAACTTCTATGCAAGCTGAAAAGTAATAGCCACGCCAAAATATTGGAGGAACCATGTACACGTTTGTAAGCATTGTTTTCGTGAATTGAAGATTTGCTGATTTTTGTTTCTTTATTGTCTGTCACGTCTTTGTTTTCAGCTGTTTTTAATAAACAAAGCCACATTTCGGTCACTACACATATTTTATGACCTATTAATTATTGTGTCCCAAACATGTTATATTGAATGGCAAACACAATGTGTTTGGACACAAATATATTATATTTGCGACAAGCTACAAATATGTTATGTTTGCATTCAAACAATAAAAAAATACAGATTTTTCAGAGTGTGCATATCGAAGGTAGTTAAAGAACATAAAATAGTTGTCATAGTTCCCTTCAAGCTGAGACTCTTCTGGGTCTCCGGCCATTAGAAATATTACAGGAATCAAATCAGCAGACTCTATTGCCGTACTATTACTATGCTGAGCTCCAATGTCTCTGTTATGCCATTGATTTGGTACCTCAGTGGACTGATTGATTGTCGAATCATCGTAGCATCTGGTTGGCGGGGACTGAATGTTGGATTCTATAGGAAAAGTGACTAGTGCTAGGCTACGCAATGCTGACTTGCATCCGTCTGGGCTTTACAAGAACCTTCTGGGAAATATCTTGGGTTAAGAATACTCCTGATTGGAAAGAGTTCCCAGATGCTGCGCAGACTAGCCGATTTAAGATATTCAGGAACTTAGTATGTTGTATACGCGATGATTTGGATTCGTAGGACAAGTCCAGGTTGAGTATCCATGTTACTGGCTCCGGTATGAAACCAATAGATTCTGTGAGAGCACTTGGTGTTTGGTATGCGGGTTTCTAATGCGCCATGAATACTTCAGGCTCGGTGAGGACAGATCAGGATCGGTAAGAAAAACTAGAATATGTTGTCGAAGAGTGAGTAAGTAAAAGAGAATAGCCAGCCCAAGCCGCCGCTGGTGGAATAGTCAGCCGAAGCCGATAAATACTACCATTTTCGGCCTCAAATTTAACATTGTTTATAGTTCATAAGAAAAATATTTGCAGACTACTTGAAAATCGTGTCTATCTGTTGAGGCAGCAACCCATGTAGCAGCATAGATTTAACGTAACTATTAAATATTATAATTTATTTATGCCAAGTTATAAAATATAAAATCGATGTAAAATAAGACGGTATAACTATGATAAACTTGGAAACTTTTTCACTATTACTCTTTTGTATTTGAGTTGTATTATTTTAAGTATGCAGACTTTTTCGGCCCAGTGTTTCTATATATATAGATATCTTTTCTCGAATTTGATTAAAATATTTAAATGGCGAATAAAAATACGAGCAAAATGTCATTTAAACTTTGCAGAAATGTTCACAATCAAATGTAATTAACCGCTAATGTAATTTTTGTAACTGACAGCATGTAACAGTTTGCATACATATTTTTTCTCTTCCATTTTTATTTACAAACTTGTCTGTGTTGTTTTTGATTTGGTGTAACGATTTGTGTAGCAGACGCAACTTTTCACAAAGTTGTTGAGTTTTATAGTTGACTGTATTTTGTTAATGTGAAAAATATTTTCCAGATTAAATACGAGAGTAAACAATAACAGACGCCATGTGGCAAAAATGCCACAATCATTAAGTTTTAATTACTTGAACCCATAAGTGTTTCTGCTCTAAATAATTCGACGAAAGATTTGAGAATTTTATTCGAAGCTCTTGAATCAGTGCAGCAAGAAAAGGATAAAACAAAATGCTCGCTTAAACGTTTATCTTGTTTAATGACGAAAATGTATTCAAAAATATTTAAAATTTAGTAATTTCTCTAAAACGTTATAGTACTACTACGACGTTGGTATAAATTGTATGTGTCTATTGCTGAAAGGATTAACTCCATAAGAAAAACTGTAGAATCTAATTTTTCCAGTGTGTTTACAATTTCTACGTTCATAAAAAAATTTAAACTCAGTTTATATAATATTTCCCTATAGCTGTACCTACTACACAGTAATATCCAAAATGTTCCGACATTTTGGAAAAGTGGAGTTAATCAGTTTGGATTCCGAACGCCTCAATTGCCATAGGAAATACCAGAACATACGAATATTTCTAATACATGTTAGAAAATATAAGCATCCCTTGCATAATACAGTTAATATTGTGGGTAAAGATTCCTGCTTCACATTTCTTTAGAATGTCATGGAAAGGAACTCTTAATTGTTTAGAGGGCTGGTATTTCTGTTAATCATGTAGCCTGTTGGATGAAATATAATACCCTAAACAATATTTCATTAAGAACTCTTGCTTTCAACAGCGATTTTCGTACAATTTTAAAACTGTTAAACATGATTTCGAGGATATAATACACCATTTTCTAGTGCAAAGAAAAAAGGTGTAATTTTTAAATTTATTCTTTACCCTCCAACGGACAACTTAATGGACCTTTTAAATTTGTAGACAACAATTGAATATATTTCAATAACGATAGGATAATACATTTGAATAAAACAGAGTAAGGAGTATCGTTCATTTTGGATTCGCTCGAAAAAACGTTGCGGGATGGGGGATAAATAAAAAGAAATTAAACAATTTTTTTTTAACACTATTATGCTACAACCCAGTACTATCAACTATATTGTTTACTTTTGCATTGGTTTGTGTCTAGACTAACTAGATGTCTCACATATGTTGGGAAATATCTTGTTAAATGGGATGTTTTCTAGGTGGAGCCAATATTTGGTACATATTGTAGTTTTGAACCTAATAAAAGTAAATTTGGAAAAGCGAACGTTAAAAATGTTGAAACAAATGAAATTTTCTTGAATAAGTGCCTTTTCTTCAAAAAAGTAAATTTTCTTAAAAAAATACCTATTCATATTCTTAAACAAAGTACCCTTACTTAAAAAAAATACCTTATCTTAAAGAAGTACCTTTGCAAAAGTGTCCAAAAAACCGGCATTTTTTAAAAACTGGTTTTCGATTTGTTCCAAAACTCAGTTTGTCAAGAAACCGGTTTTCGGGTTTAAATTTTGACCAAAGCCGGTGGAACCGGGTTTAATCGGGTTTTTGATTTAAATTATGAATGCATTTGTTTAGTAACAATTCATACTCTTATTCGTGTTTAAAACTCCAAATTGTACAACTCTATTTAAGTTTAACAATCACGTTATAATTTTAAACTACAATTTAAATAATTCTAATCAACCAAATTTAAAAGTTTTTTTCAAATTCAAATTATACTGATTTAAATTACAAAATGAAATTCCAAATACCAAATATGAAGAAGATTTTAATGTATGAAAATCTTTTTGAGTTCCAAACATTTATTATAAAATAATTTACATAATGAAATTAAAAAAAAATATAACTTCTTACTCTAATCGTATAATCATTCCGAGAATTCAAATTTGAATAATAAATTGTTTGGAAATGACATTTAAAATTTATTGAAGCGTAAATCCATATTTGAAAATAGAAAGGAAAAATTTGTGATATTGAGTTTTTTGAATTGTTTTTGAATTGCTAATTATTAAAACATAGCATTTGTTCCCTAAAGAAGTCGCCCAATGTGGAGACGAAATATTGGAGATAAATAAGCAAAACAAATAAAAGATCTTAAGCTCGTTTAAAGAATACGAATGAAATCATATTTCTTAATCAAAAATTTCATTAAAATTCCACAATCATAAAAATTATTATTGAGTTTTTAAGGATATTAATACAAATCGGGTAAAACCAGTTGATCGAAATCAATTAACCGGTTTTCGGTTTGTTCGAAAATTAGCTTTTTTTAAAAAACCGGTACACGGGTAAAAGCCAAAAACCAGTTACCCGGTTTCACCGGGTTTTCGGTTTTGGACACTCTAACCTATGCTTAAAAAAAGTACATTTCCTTACAAAAGGTAAATATTCTTAGAAAAAGGATTTTTTTTAAAGAAGTAAATTTTCTTAAAGAAGTACATTTGCTTACAACAAATTGCCTTTTCTTAAAAAACTATATTTTCTTTAAAGAGTACCTTTTTTGTGAAACAAATTAACTTTTCTTGAGATAAGCACCTACCCTTACAAATGTACCTATTCTTGGAAAAAGTTCCAATTCTAAAAAATCCCATTTCTTAAAGAAAAACCGTTTCTTCAAAATAATAACTTCTCTTAAAAAAATACATTTTCTTACAAAAATTCCTTTTCTTAAAAGTGAATTTTCCTAAAAATAAGATAATACCTTTTCTTTTCTTGAGATAAGTAGCCTTTCTGAAAATAAGTACATTTTCTTAAAGAAATAACCTATTCCTAAACGGAGTACCACTTCTTTAAAAAGTTCCTGTTGTTAAAAAAGTACTTCTTTGTAAAAACAATTCATACTCTTATGGCTTTTTCTAACAGAAAATACTTCTTTTTAAAAATAGTACCTTTTTTTACAAAAAACATTAGCTTTTAATAAAAGAAGTGCTATCTTTACAAAGGACCTCTTTCGGGAAAATATAGTACATATTATTACAAAAAGGACCTAAAAATATACTTTTCTTAAAGAAAAATACATTCTATAAAAAACAAACTTTCTGAAAAAAGTGCATCAATTTACAAAAATTATCTTTTCGTAAAGATCCATTTAAATTAGAGTATTTTTCAACAGGCGCCTTAGGCGTGTTGGAACTAACTAGTACATACATACATAATACATAGGGAAAGGAACTTTGTTCCAACCGGGTATCCCCTGACAGCTCATGTGATTTTTTAATACTATTATTTTCAACTCCCGAGTTTTATTTTCAAAGATTTGAAAATATTGCTCACTCCCGATTTGATTCAAAAAGAATGATTCGAAAATAAAAATTATTATTTATATTTTTTTTAACAACAAAGCGAAATTGTAATATTCGATTATACGGGGAATATTGTTAGAAAGCATGGGACGGTGTTAAAAAGGGTACAAGTGGGGCTCTAAAATGCGAGAAAAGTCGTATCAAATGATTATGAACGCAAATTTTCAAAATACAGTACAAATATGGGGGCCAAAGAATACAGCTTGAAGACTGCAGAAAAATCGTTTGGAAAGGTTAGAACTATGTCAAAAATTGAGACAATTGAGGGTAAAAATGGGAAAAATGGAGTAAAACTCCAAAATGCGAGAAGTGTCGTTTGAAAAAAAATAAGGAATGTGGCAAAAATTTATAATGTGGATAAAAACTGTAAAAAGGGGTCGAAAGGGGTAAATTTTCAAATGCGAGAAGAAGCAAGAAAGGTAAGGAATGTAACAAAAATTGAGAATTCGGATAAAATGGGTAAAAATGGGTCCGAAAATGGTGCAACTTGAAAATGGGAGAAAAATCGTTTGGGAGGTTAGGAATCTGGCGCAAATTGTGAATGATGATAAAAAAGAGTAAAAAGGGAGCAAAAGAGGTAAAACAACAAAATGCGGGAGGAATCGTTTGGAAAGAATAAGAAGTGTGAATATGGATAAAAATCGCAGGAGGTGTCATGGGACACCCTTTGGAATGAAGTTCCTTTCGCTATATATTATGTACTACTTAGTTCCAACACGGCTAAGGCTCCTATTGAAAAATACTATAATTTAAATGGATCTTTAAGAAAAGATACGTTTTGTAAATTTGTTTAATTGAATGTATTTTTTAAAAAAATATATACTTTAGGTCCTTTTTGTAAGAAGATGTATTGTGTTTTCCCGAAAATGTCCTTTCTTTAATGAGAGGTACTTCTTTAATTAAATGCTAATGTTTTTTTAAGAAAATTTACAATTTTTAATAAGAACTTCTTTCTGTAAGAAAAAACCTAAGAGTATGAATTTTTGTTACAAAGAAGTACTTTTTTTAAGAAGAGGTACTTTTTAAAGAAGTGGTGCGCTTTTTAGGAAAAGGTTATTTTTTTTAGAAAATTTACTTATTTTCAGAAATTTACTTATCTCGAGAAAAGTTATAATTTTATTTTTAAGAAAATATACTTTTAAGAAACGGAATTTTTGTAAGAAAATGTATTTTTTTAAGAGAAGATATTTCTTGTAATAAAATGTTTTTTTAAAAATGGATTTTAAGAGTAGATAATTATCTCAAGAATAGTTATTTTGTTTTACATTAAAAGTACTCTTTAAAGAAAAGGTAGTTTTTTAAGAAAATAAATTTTTTTGCAAGATACATAATGTACATTTTTAAGGAAAGGTAGTTATTTAAAAAAATTACTTTCTTTAAGAAAATGTGCGTTTTGTAAGAACATTTACTTTTTTAAGCAAATGTACTTCTTTAAGATAAGGTATTTCTTTTAAGAAAAGGTACTCTGTTTAAGAGTATGAATAGGTATTTTCTTTTTTTTAGAAAATTTAGTTTTTTTTAACAAAACGCACTTATTTAAGAAAATGTTATTTTTAAACTTCTTTCACTTTGGCTTTTCTGAATTTACTTTTTATTCTGTTCAAAGCTACAATATGTAACAAATAGGCTCCACCTAGAGAACTGCCCATTAAACAAGAAATTTCTACCCATATCTTAGTCTAGACACAAACCAAACTAATAGTAAGGGTGTAATGTAATTCCATGCTCAGGGTTGTATTCCATGGATTTGCCAGTCTTGCACTTTTGCTTTTCTAAATTTGCTTAAACAGGCTCCACCTAGAAAACTTGACTTCAAACCAAACCAAACCAAAAGTACCCAATATAGTTGATAATAATGGGTTGTAATAAAGTAGTTACAAAAAAGTTTTTTAAAATTTTTTCATTTCAAATACTATTAATAATATTATTATTATTAATATTATTATTATTAATACTACGTTTATTGCACATTTTACCTCATGTTAAAATTTTTACCCACGTACATTATTTTGAACACATTCAAAATCATTTCAAACGATTTTACTAGCATTTTGATGACCCTCCTACAGCTTGTTAACTAACAATCCCCCATTAACCATTTAGAAATATTTTTGCCGTTATTTGAAGTTATACCATTTGTTCCAAATTTTCCTCCTTTTTACCCACATACAAGTAAATACAAATCTAAAGATCTCTCTGATAGTGAGAAGCTGTCCCTGTCCGTTTGTGGAATGAATTGTGAAAATATTTATTTTTTTTATATAAATAAAAGAGATAGAAGGACTAGCAAAAATTACTCATAATTGTTCACAATATGTTGTCCTTGTATTTCAAAGTGTAATGTGAAGGTCTTTAATAGCTCCTACTTAATTTGCTTTCAGCATTTATAATGGTTTTATACAGGAATAATTAGGTCTTTAAGATAAACACACATTATTCTCATAACATTGCAAGAGTTCATTATAATTCACCTTATCCGCCTTAAGGTGGAATGTAAACAATTTCCTATAAAATAGCAAGAGAGAAATTTCTCGGTAATCAAACAGCAGCAGCAGCGAATAAACACGTTTGCAATAAATTAACTTTTGTTTGCCTTTAAGAGCCATAGAGTATCAATTGGCTTTATATTCAATGAGCCGTGTTAACATTTGGCAGCCGACATAAACATACACAATCTATGTATAGAAATTAACACCAGACTCACGACCTAAGAGAACGTTAAACAAAAAGAAATGAAAAAAAAAATAATAACAATTGGTGGAAGGATATGAAACAAAAAAATCCAAAACAAAGGACGCCACGAGCCAAGAACCGACAGAATTAACCAGAAAGTAAGGCGAAAGATAAACACGCCGAGCATGTTATACCAAAAGAATAGAGTAATTTTGTTCTTTTACACGCTATTTTGCGACAGGCGAAAAGTGTAAAACATGCTAAGGAATATCAACACCATTACAACTTTTTAGGAACAGCAGCAACATCATCACTAGTGTACTGCCAAAAATCAGGAGTCAAGCCCAATTTGATGAGGGTAAATATACATATATACATATCCATGAAGTAAAAGGTTGCGAACAACTGCCACCACATCTGGTGTGTTAAAACGACAAAAAATTGGCCGGCTAAGCACACAGATTCATGAAAGGACTCGAGTACTTGGAACCAATACTGTATCAGAGAAACCAAAAAAAAAATATGTACATTTTGTAAAATGCATATAGCATTGAAGCCATTTGTACGTCTGCCATTGTTGGTCACACAACAGCTACCTTAGTGTCGGTACAACGCATATAGTTGATACTCAGTGTCAATTTCAGATTTAGTTTTTGGATGGAAGATATTCTTAAAAATTTAAATCCTGTCAATTTTCTTTCAGTATTTTTGTTAATTAGAATTGCTTCTCGGTATATCACAAAACAAATGATAGAATACAACGCATTACCATCACCATGGAATTTTATGTTTCAGTTTAAATTAAAACAAATGCATAGGCATTTATTTTGACTGTGTCAAATTTTGCCACACACAGTCCGCTCTGACCAATCCATTCAAGCCTGATAAAAGAAATAGTATATATACTAAAGGATCGGCCATGGAAAATTTGAAATCTGGATTCCCCGTTATTTCGAAGCAGATGACCAATGCGAGACTTGTGAGGTCAGAGATTAATAGTTAATCCTTCTGCACACCAATTTTATATTTCAAATGCAAAATTTTTGACGTAGAATACGTCTTACCTTACGGTATGAGGAGTCATGTCAGGTTTTTATTGTTGTAATCTTTATTTCATTGAATTTGAGGAAACGGCTGGATGAATTTTTTTAAAATTTTTTTTGTAGGTAAATGAAGATGTTATCTTTCGTTTGATATACATTTCATATTGGTTGATATATTTCTAGTATTTTAATTTCTCAAATAAAAATTGTTTAAACACATACACTCAAACATATGTGTGGTGTTTGGTTGAGTGTTTTTGGTTGCTCAACATTGCTTCGGAACATGAATCTAGTAAAAAGTGAAACGAACAGCAAGCTAATGTTGCTTGGCAACATGTATCTAGTAAAAAGTGAAACAAACACTAAGCTAACGTAATAAAGCTTTTTTGCGAAAGCTTCAATACAGCTGTTGTAACATTAATTTTGAATTGTAAAGCGTATAGCTTTCACACAACGCTCGAATGCTAATGCGAAGACTCGATAAGGTAAACCTTGTTTAATATTAGGGCGGCCCTCTCAACATTCGCAGAACTTATTTCAATAAAAATATTAATTAAAATACATAAATTAAATTAAGTTTAAAAAAATTTAACATAATATTTTTTTTTTTTAAACGGACTTGAATCAAATGCCGTTGGTAAATATAAAAATTACAGCAGACAGTTGTCCGAGGCCTTCGGCCACGGACCTGAAGGCTGTGTCAGAGACACGGCCATTAAGTTTAACGTAGAATACGCCATCCGATAAGACAGAAAACATATATAACAATAAATGATAAATAATATAAGCAAATTTTACGGGAAGTTTACTAGGTGGAGCCTGTAAACAATATTTAGTATATATTTTAGTTTTGAACCTAATAAAAAGTAAATTTAGAAAAGACAAAATGAAAGAGGTTTGAAAAAACAACATTTCCTTAAATACTTAAGTGCCTTTCGCTAACAATCTAAATTTTCTCAAAAAAATATACCTATTCAGGGTGCTTCAGGAAGTTCCGGACAAATTTCTCCAGCGTATTCCTTGGCTCATTTCATGAAGTAAAGTCCACTAGGACCATGTCCGAAAATGCAAGGGTGCGAAGTGGCAGCGGGTTCAAAATTTTCGGATTGGTGGTCGGAGGGTAGTAGGGTAAAGTTGCTAACTTCTAAGCCAGTGGTCGGATTTTTGTTTGTTATTGGGCTTGTTGGAAAGGTCTTTTTGGCTGAAAAAGGTCTCTTAAAGGACTTTCCAACAAGCCCAAAAACAAACAAATCCAACCACTGGTTCAGAACTTATCAATTTTACCCTAGTACCCTCCGACCTCCAATCCGAAAATTTTCAAAGAGCTGCCATTTCGCCCCCTTGCATTTTCCGCGATGGTCCTAGATGGAAATATTTTCATAAAATGAGCCAACGAATACGCTGGTGAAATTTGTCCAGCCGTGACTGAACCACCCTGTATTATATATATGTATACCACAAATAATACACCATTTCCAATTGAAATTTGAAAAATATCAATTTAATTTTGAAAAATATCAATTGAAATTTGAAAATTTTATTTGAAATACATCAATTGAATTTTAAAATTTCTATTTGAAAAATTTCTATTTGTCCTAAAGCAGAATACATCAATTGAAATTTAGAAAACATCAATTGAAATTTGAAAGACATCAATTGGAATTTGAAAGATATCAATTGAAATTTAAAACACATCAATTGAAATTTAAAACACATTAATTGAAATTTAAAACACATTAATTGAAATTTGAAACACATTAATGAAAATTTGAACGACATCAATTGAAATTTAAAAATTATTAACCGATTTTATGTATTAGATTTTTAAATTTCAATTGATGTATTTTAAATTTCAATTGATGTGTTTTACATTTCAATTGTGGTATTCCAAATTTCAATTGATGTGTTTTAAATTTCAATTGATGTGCTTCAAATTTCAATTGATGTATTTCAAATTTCAATTGTTGTATTCCAAATTTCAATTGATGTGTTTTAAATTTCAATTGATGTCTTTTAAATTTCAATTGGTGTTTTTCAAATTTCAATTGCTGTACATATTTTAAATTTCAATTGATGTGTTTTACATTTCAATTGTTGTATTCCAAATTTCAATTGATGTATTTCAAATTTCAATTGTTGTATTCCAAATTTCAATTGAAGTATTTTAAATTTCAATTAATGTTTTCCAAATTTCAATTGATGTATTTCAAATTTCAAATAGAATTTTCAAATTTCAATTGATGTATTTCAAATTTCAAATTGAATTTTTAAATGTCAATTAATTTTTTTTCAAAATTTCAATTGAAAATGGTGTATTACTAACTTATATCTCGCACCCCAATCTGGTGTAGGGTACAAAAATATGAAATGAATACTATCAGCATTTGATTTATTTACCCCTTTCCAAATAAAACCACATCCCTTGATATCGATACCCAATGAAAATTGAACGGAAATCAAATTCAGAAATCAATGTTTAGCATCAAACAAAAGTTGGTCAAGTCTGTTATTGAATATTAAACCCGGAGATAAATCCTTTTGGAAGATAAGTAGAAACTTAAGGGGTAAAGCAAATAAAAAAGTACCTAACCTGATTGGTAATAACAAAAGATGCAGTTCGAATAAAGAGAAGGCAGAATTACTGGCCAATACGTTTTCTTCAGCTAACAACATTACAACAGACTATAAACACTCCAATGATAAAAAGATTAATTCACAAGTTAGACATTTTAGAGCTGAAAGAGCTACACCCGAAGAAACGGTTTATACTACGCTTGAAGAATTATCTGGCTTGATTAAAGGACTGAAATCATCTAAATCACCTGGATTGGATAATATTTCAAATTTGCTGCTTAAAAATCTTCCTTCTAAGGCTTTTAAATTATTAGTAATAATATTTAACAGCTCGTTAGATTTAAATTATTTCCCGAAATTGTTTAAGAAGGCAAAGGTCATTGCAATAGCTAAACCTAATAAACCATCACATGATCCCAAGAGCTATAGACCTATCAGTCTTCTCAGTAATATAGGTAAATTATTCGAAAAAATTATCCACATTCGTCTAAGCGACTTTGCTATAGAGACCAACATTATAGCTAATGAACAATTTGGATTTAGAAAGCAACACAGTTCTGTACACCAAGTAAGCAGGATTAAAAATATTATTTCAACTAATAAACGAAATAAACTATCAACTGGAATGATCCTCCTGGATATTGAAAAAGCTTTCGATACTGTGTGGCATAATGGACTCATCTACAAACTGCTGAACTCAGGGGCACCAAAATATCTCTGCAAACTTATAATGGAATTCTTAGATGAACGAAGTTTCGTTGTTTCAGTTAATGGTGCACAATCATCTCAAATAAAGACTAACGCGGGCTTACCACAAGGATCAGATTTATCACCATTATTATATTCCATTTATACTTCAGATTTCCGTCCTCCAAAATATTTGAAAACAGCATATTACGCTGACGATACGGCACTGATTTCATCCAGCAAGCTCACAAAAGCTCTTCTCAAAAAAATGGAAAAAAGCCTTTCAATATGTTCTAAGTATAGATAAAATTGATTCCGAAAAAACCCAAGCGATAATTTTTCCCTATAATAACTCCCCAAAACGGCTGCCAAATCGCCAACTTAAATTTGGTAATGAGTCGATTCAAATAACGAAAAATGCAAAATACCTTGGCGTTGTGCTCGACAATAAACTTAAATTTGGAAAACACATTGAACAAACATGCGACAAATGCTTAAAAACAATAAAATCTCTTTGGCCAATGCTGAATAGACGATCTCCACTTAACATAAGGATTAAAAATCTAATTTATAAGAGCGTTATAAGACCGACCTTAACTTATGCGTGCCCGATTTGGTTTAAAGCTGCAAAAACTCATCTTAAAAAACTACAAGTTCTACAGAATAAATGCCTTAAGATAATCCACAATAAGCCCTGGAGATATTCAACGAACCTACTTCATCGCGAAAGCGGATACGACAAAATCGACGAATTTGTACTAAAAATAACCCGAAACTATTTTAACAAAATTGAAAATTCTTCTTATCCATTAATAAGAGAATGTAAAGAAATAGCATTATAAATAAATGTACAATGAAAATTACCAAATGAAAACAATGTGCATATTCTGAATTATAATGTTTCGTAATTCTTTCAATATACACAAATGTTTTCCAACTATATTTGATATAAAAATTTTTAAAAATAAAGGTTTTTCCTATTTTACCTTTGAAAAGTCATAACTTAATATACTTTTATAAATCTTTTGAATAATAAACAATTACTTGCTGTAATATCTTAAAGATAAAATCTCGAAACACTGTAAATATGTATTTAAAAACTATTGTGAATAAAGATGATTTATATAATTAAAAAAAATTAAAGACTGGACAAATTTCAACAGCGTATTCCTTGGCTCATTTCATGAAAATATGTCCATCCACGATGGCTTTTCTAAACTAACTTTTTATTGGTTTCAAAACTACAATATACAGGGTGATTCAGTCGCGACTGTATAAATTCACCAGCGTATTCCTTAGCTCATTTCGTGAAAATATGTCCATTTACGACCATCCCCGAAAATCCAAGGGGGCGAAATATCAGCGGTTTGAAAATTTTCGGATTGGTGGTCGGAGCTACTAGGGTAATATTACTAAGTTCTGAACCAGTGATCGGATTTTTTTGTTTTTGCACTTGTTGGAAAGGTCTTTAAGAGCCCTTTCAGAATCATTAAAAATAATTAAAAAGGTGAAATCGCCGACATACGGAGATTTCAAAAAAAAAAAATTGGAAAAAAAGACATAAGAAAGTGCACGTAACCCCATTTTTTTCATCCAGATGGCAGATAACTTATGTTTTTTTCTCTCTTCTCTTTACCCTTTTACCCTACCTTTTCAAAATTACCTAAACGAAGGCCAGAGGTCGTACCGTTCCAAAGTTATGACGATTTGACTGAAATGCAAAAATTTTTTTTTTTGGAAGCGAAATAACAGCACATTTTTTTGTTTTTGTACATATTCAAAAATTTCAATAAAATAAAAACTTTAACGTGTTAATTTATTCTTATTCTGAAAGGTCTCTTAAATGCCTTTCCAACAAGCCCAAAAACAAAAAAATTCGATCACTGGTTCAGAACGTAGCAATTGTACCCTAGTACCCACCGACCACCAATAAGAAAATTTTCAAACCGCTGCCATTTCGCTTCCTTGCATTTCCAGGGATGGTCGGAGATGGACATAATTTCATGAAATGAGACAAGGACTACGCTGGTGAAATTTGTCAACTCGTTACTGAACCACCCTGTATATTATATTTCTGTACCCAATAAAAAGTAAATTTAGAAAAGCCAAAGTGGAAGACGTTTAAAAAATAAGTGCCTTTTCTTTAAAAAAGTAAATTTTTTCAAAAGCAAAAACCTATTCATATTCTTAAACAAAGTAACTGTTTAAAAAAAATCTTATCTTAAAGAAGTATTTTTGCTTAAAAAAAGTAAATTTCCTTACAAAAAGTACCTTTTCTTAAAAACAGTATTTTGTTTTAAATAAATACCTTTTCTTAAAAAAGTAAATTTTCTTACAACAAATTGAATTTTCTTCAAAAACTACCTTTTCGTTAAAGATCACCTTTTTTGTGAAGGAAAATAACTTTTCTTGAGATAAGTACCTACTCTCAAAAATTAACCTATTCTTAAAAAAAGGACCAATTCTAAAACAAATTGCCATTTCTTAAACAAAACATTTTCTTCAGAAAATACCTTCTCTTAAAAAAATACTTTGGGTACAAAAATTCCTTTTCTTAAAAGTACCTTTTTTGCAAACAAAAATAATACTTTTTCTTTTCGGGGTTGAATTCTTATTTATCCGGCCTATTTATTGGTACTTTTTTATTTAATTGTTCAAGCACAAGACCATTCTATATCTCTATAAATAGAGATCCCATAGCAATTCATTGCTATTTCAGATCTCGCCACAGATCTAGTGAAAATTCTCAATTCCGAGGAGTTTTCGATTACATTTAGTTTGATAAATTTTTCAAAAGCAGCATTCCGCAAAACCGCTGATGAAGATCTCTGGCGAGATCTGATATAGCATACGGATTGCCAGGAATCATGAGGCTGCATTTTCAAAACATCTTCTTTTTCCAACACTATATCTCTATTTATAGAGATATAGAGTGGTCTTAAGCTGGAACAATGAAATAACAAATGCTTTTTCTTTTCTTTTCTTGAGATAAGTAACCTTTCTGAAAATAAATTCGTTTTCTTAAAAAAGTATCCTTTCCTAACAAAAGTACCACTTGTTTAAAAAGCACCTGCTCTTAAAAAAAGTACTTCATTGTAAAAAAAAAATTCATACTCTTATGGCTATTTCTTGCAGAAAGTACTTCTTCTAAAAAATAGTACCTTTTCTTACAAAAGCATTCGATTTTGATAAAAGAAGAATCTCTCTGTAAAAAAGGATCTTTTCTGGAAAATATAATACATATTCTTAAAAAAACGGACTAAAAATATTCATTTACAAAAAAAAAAAAATACTATAAAAAAAATTCATAAACAAAGTTTATAATTTTACAAAAAGTGTTTTTTCTCAAAGATCAAATTATCGTATTTTTCAACGGGCGCCTTAGGGATGTTGGAACTAACTAGTACATATTATATACCGAAAGGAGCTTCGTTTCAACCGGGTGTCCCCTGACAACTCATATGATTTTTTTTCGGTATATCCGGTTACGTGGCTACAGTGCCTTCAGTGTAACGTAGGAAGGTCAATTCAGAGTGGTATTATACCACCATCTGTTTGCCAACAGTGTTCAAAGAAATAAGGAAAAACAACACCAGCAGATGGATAATTTTGCTTCAGGACAATGCGAGCTCTCACACATCAGCTGGAACAATGGGCTATTTGAGGACTCAACATGTCGAGTTGCTGGGACATCTATCGTACAGCCCTGTTGACACCCAATGAATAAATAAATGGTTTCCCGTTACATCCCATGAAGGGATTAGGGAGAGCTTCTCACAACCAGTGGAGCTGTGCGCGATCTAGTTTTACACTCACTGATTGGGACCTACAGTTTTACACCGGTTCCGAACGGTATTTTGAGAAGCTTTTTCATGGGTAAGTACTCGATAGTGTCGCCGTCACTAAGCGAGGTGACCGCCGTCGAAAGAAATTTAAGGTGGTCAGAGTAGGGTTGACACCAATGACTTCCTAATATTCCCTCACATCAAGAAACATCTGCGTGGTCAACGTTTCTCGACACCCGAAGCAGCTGTTTACGCATCCAAAAACCATATGTGGGAGGTGTCTTAATCGGAGTGGAAAAAGTGCTCCGAAAATCGGTTTGAGCGCATGCAAAAGTGTATTGATCTTCACGGAGAATATTTTTTGTTGTTCTTTATTGCTGAACCCGAAATATAAATAGCAACACTCCTATATAATTTCTTAGCAAACTATAAAAGTGACTTTTGCCGGGATATTGGGGTTTCTGGCCCAGTGCGAAGTAGTAAAATAATTGCGGTGAATAAAAGTAGTGAAATAATTTAACAATTTAATGATTAAATCAACTTATAGTTGCCTTCCAAGCAAGAATTTTATCCAACGACCAATGAGATAATCTATGCAAAATTTTAGACAAATCTTTCAACATCTATTCAACGCTATGCACGTAACTAAACAACACATGTTAGAAACATTGGCTTAAAATGACCCTGCGGGATGTTTACTTAATGTTGTTATACCAAGTAATCGAGCTGCATCTTAAAAACACACAAAAGGATCACAGTAAACTATTCCTAATCTTACACCATGTATTCCTCGTGTATTTCAAAGTGGTGGTAATTTAAAGCGAAGGATTTTATTAATTTCTATATAGCTCTAATGGTTATGTAAATGGTCTTCAAGATATTCCTCTTATTCTTAACACTGCATAAGTTCATTATAATTTATTCTACCCACCTGTAGACGAAATGGAATCACAATTCCCTAAAACACAGTAGGCAAATATCCCTTTAAGAAACAGCAGCGAGCAAGCACATTTAACATAAAATAAATTTTGCTTGTCTTCAAGAGCCATAAAGCATTAATTGGCCTTCTGCTCAATAAGGCGCGTTAACATTTGGTATCCGACAAAAACAGACAGTGTCTACGTATAACAATTTATAAAAGTGCGAAGACCTTAGAGATTATTAAAAAAAAAGAAAACAGAAAAAAATATTAAAACCTTGGGTGCAATGATAATGAACAAAGTCAAAACAATGAACCCCATGAGCCAATAACCGACAGTATTAAAGAGAAAATATGTCACATTCAAACACATTGCTCCATGTTATAGCAGAGGGATAAAGTAATTGTGTTATTTTATACGCCATCTTGCGACAGTCTAGAAGTGTGAAACATGTAAAGAATATCAACACCATTGCGCCTTTAAGGAACAACAGCAGCCAAATTATCCTCGCCATCATCCTCATCAATATCGCCATTATTGTTACAACTCCGGACCCAAATAGAAGTTGTGGAGGACGAAGATTGAATTACATGAAACAAAAAATGTAAAACAGCTGGGACAACATTTGGTTTTTTAAAGCTACAGACAAAAGTTTAACTAAAAACAATGATTCATTACAGAACGCACATACTTGGAGTCAATACTGTATATGGAAAAATGTATATTCGTTTGGTAAAATGGAATCATTGAAACACATTTGTGCGTCTGACATTTTTGGTCGGCTTTTACAAAATGTGTTTGGTAACTGATGCTAAACATTGATTTCTGAATTTGATTTCCGTTCAATTTTCATTGGGTATCGATATCAAGGGATGTGGTTTTATTTGGAAAGGGGTAAATAAATCAAATGCTGATAGTATTCATTTCATATTTTTGTACCCTACACCAGATTGGGGTGCGAGATATAAGTTAGTAATACATCATTTTCAATTGAAATTTTGAAAAAAAATTAATTGACATTTAAAAATTAAATTTGAAATTTGAAATACATCAATTGAAATTTGAAAATTCTATTTGAAATTTGAAATACATCAATTGAAATTTGGAAAACATTAATTGAAATTTAAAATACTTCAATTGAAATTTGGAATACAACAATTGAAATTTGAAATACATCAATTGAAATTAGAAGCACATCAATTAAAATTTAAAACACATCAATTGAAATTTGGAATACAACAATTGAAATGTAAAACACATCAATTGAAATTTGGAATACAACAATTGAAATTTGAAATACATCAATTGAAATTAGAAGCACATCAATTAAAATTTAAAACACATCAATTGAAATTTGGAAAACATTAATTGAAATTTAAAATACTTCAATTGAAATTTGGAATACAACAATTGAAATTTGAAATACATCAATTGAAATTAGAAGCACATCAATTGAAATTTAAAACACATCAATTGAAATTTGGAATACAACAATTGAAATGTAAAACACATCAATTGAAATTTAAAATACATCAATTGAAATTTGAAAACCACCAATTGAAATTTAAAAGACATCAATTGAAATTAAAAACACATCAATTGAAATTTGAAATACTACAATTTAAATTTGAAATACATCAATTGAAATTTGAAGCACATCAATTGAAATTTAAAACACATCAATTGAAATTTGGAATACAACAATTGAAATGTAAAACACATCAATTGAATTTTAAAATACATCAATTGAAATTTAAAAGTCTAATACATAAAATCGGTTAATAATTTTTAAGTTTCAATTGATGTCGTTCAAATTTCAATTAATGTGTTTCAAATTTCAATTAATGTGTTTTAAATTTCAATTGATGTGTTTTAAATTTCAATTGATATCTTTCAAATTCCAAATGATGTCTTTCAAATTTCAATTGATGTTTTCTAAATTTCAATTGATGTATTCTGCTTTAGGACAAATAGAAATTTTAAAATTCAATTGATGTATTTCAAATTTCAAATAAAATTTTCAAAAAGACCTTTCCAACAAGCCCAAAAACAAACAAAAATCCGACCACTGGCTTAGAAGTTAGCAACTTTACCCTACTAGCCTTCGACCGCCAATCCGAAAATTTTGAACCCGCTGCCACTTCGCACCCTTGCATTATCGGACATAGTCCTAGTGGACTTTTCTTCATGAAATGAGCCAAGGAATACGCTGGAGAAATTTGTCCGGAACTTCCTGAATCACCCTGAATAGGTATATTTTTTTGAGAAAATTTAGTTTGTTAGGGAAAGGCACTTAAGTATTTAAGGAAATGTTGTTTTTTCAAACCTTTTTCATTTTGTCTTTTCTAAATTTACTTTTTATTAGGTTCGAAACTAAAATATATACTAAATATTGTTTACAGGTTCCACATAGAAAACTTCCCGTAAAATAAAACAAGAAATTTCCCAGCATATGAGAGACATCTAGTTAGTACTGGCACAAACAAAACCAAAAGTAAACAATACAGTTGAAAATAGTGGGTTGTAACATAATAGTGTTGTGACCGTCGGTGGTGAAATGAGCCAAGGAAAAAAAATGTGCGCGCCTCTTGTACTTGAGATCCTGGGCTCGATCCCTGCTCTGACCACCCTAAAATTTTTTTCGGCGGCGGTCACCTCGCATAGTGACGGCGACACTATCGAGTATTTAGCCGTGTAAAGCTTCTCAAAAATACCGTTCGGAACCGGTGTAAAACTGTAGGTCCCATTCAGTGAGTATAAAACTAGAAAGCGCACAGCTCACTGATTGTGAGAAGCTCTCCCCGATTCCTTCATGGGATGTAATTTTATTTTTAACATAATAGTGTTAAAACAGAGATTGTTTAATTTTTTTTCATTTAACCCCCATCCCGCAACGTGCGATAAGGAACTTCGTTCCAATATAACTGTAACATTGAGGAATTTGAAAAATCAAAATAAATAAATGTTTTTATTGCCGCTTTCTTTGCTTTCGTTCGATTCATTTCAAATCCATATGGTTGCATTAATAATTTAAATGAAAATCAAAATAATTTGAAAAAACTAACAGTAGTATCAAAAAATTTGCTGCAAGTTATTCTCCTCAAGCTACACTAATTCATGCGGTCTTTGCTAATGGCAATTTTGACATATCCACCGTTTTCTCTAGTAGTCTAATATGACCTTTAAGCTGGTTCTCCAATACGTGAAAACACGTTTGTCTGTATTAGCCCTTCCGCGATTTTAAACTGTAACTAAATTGGCATCCTTTCGGCATTAGGTTGGAGTACAAATAAGCTTACAAGGCATATGAAAAGTTATTTACTATCGACATATGATTTGTATTTAATTCGGGCAGTGAAATATTTGTCACAGTCTAAACCTTCAATATTATGCATTGCTGTTATTTGTTTTATTTTGTATATCATAAATATATAGCAGATTTTGAACGAGCATACGAGCACAGAATATAGCGCCTATTTCACAGTTTTTGGGCATAAATAGTATACTATGCCCACCCCATAGTGCCAGTGACACCACTTTGTTTTACCTTATGACCTTAGGTTCAAGATATTTCGAATGGTGTTTCAATTTATTGTATCAATTTTCAAACAACATCCCATTTTAAGCTCATCAGTAACATTTTCGATTGAAAGAAAATTAAATGTTTTAAACATTCTGAATAAACTGACATTTCGTTCGTGTATTCAACATCTGCACATGTCCTTTTTCATTTCTTCTCGTTCGCATTTCTTTTCCGTTAACTCATTAACATTTCGAGCACATTTCCTATCATCACCATGGTCATGGCTGAAATGACATGACACCAACAAACAACGCCCTCACCATTACCCATACAAGTGGCATTGCCATGTCATCCCCCAGAATGTTATAAATAATACAGATATGTTGCCGTACTTGGTTTGGTGGTGGCGTTGAAACAAAATAAGCTGTCGCTCCAAATGATATCTGTTGTAAATGGAATAAATAAGAAACCTTCACTTTAATTCCCACTAAACTCCTCGACAGCTGTACTCGAGCATGTTTCTGAGCTACAATTGCTCTCTTTAATTCCTTGTATCAATTTTCGAAACGTCCGTTTGTTGCCGCTCCTTCTCAAGTCTAAGAAACAAAAAATTTTTTGCTCAAGACGTTAAATGTGAAAAGTGTTGATTCCCACTCAGCTCAATTTTGTTTTCATCTTTTCCGTGCCTGCTATGCTATCATGCCTGGAGATTTAGATTCTGTTGTTGTTTCGTAATCCCTCCTAACTTATCGCCGAATAATAGCCATGATACCGTTGTCTTGCAATTTTATTACAAAGGAAATTTATTTTATAAATTTTCTATTGCTTTCTTGGAAAAAGAATGTATATGTGAAGGAAGAAGCAGTGAAAAGTATTGATTTTATACACTGAAAGAAAATCGCATCGCTTCAGGGATGAAACATGTTCATTAGCGCGTCATTTGTCCATTGAATTGATAGGATACGCGCATTCGAAGATTTTGGTGCTGCTGCATGGAATCATGTCATACACAATATTTTTTGATCATTTGCGTCAAGAAATTAATATAAAATAAGTTTCTACAATCACGATTATAATGGGTGTCTCAGTAAGAATGCACTTTTTCATTTTGCAATAAAAGCACGAATTTATTGAGATAGATGTGATTGCTTTATTGGATTGTAAAGAAGACATGTTCCGATTTAGTATGGAATAAAACATCCGTCAAATGGCCCCCACGCCTCTGATAACAGGCCACTACCGTTTTCATGAAACTTTCAATGACTTTTTCACAGAGATGCGGCTGTATCTCACCGATGACGCGCTGTACCCCACATTTGAGCTTAGGATTTGTTACTGGTTTATTCACATAAACCCGAGATTTCACGAAACCCCAAAGAAAGAAATCGCACGGCGTTACATCGCATGATCTTGGTGACCATTTGACATCAGAATTTCTTGAGATAATTTGTTATGGAAATCGTTGCTCCAATAAATCGATTGTTTCATGCGCGGTGTGGCAGGCGGTCTTGCTGAAACCACATGTCGTCCAGATTCACGCCGTTCAGTTGAGGCTACAAGAACTCCGTTATCATGTTCATGTAACGAATGGCGTTCACAGTTACTGCAATTTCGGCCTCATCTTCAAAAACGTAAGGCCCAATCACGCCGCATGACCAAAATCCGCACCAGACAGTTGCTCGTTGTGGGCGCATTTGTTTCTCATGGACGGCGGGGATTTTCTGTGCCCCAAATTCGACAATTTTGGGTATTCACGAAGTCATTAAGATGAAAACATTTTTAATAATCGGTCCTCGGGACAGTTGCCGATTTTCAGAGTTGCCACTTGCACAAAAAAAAAACTAAATTTAAAAAGATCTAAATTTAAAATTTCAATCCTTCTGAGACACTCTATACAATACACTGTATCTTGCATACATTCCGACTTCTGTTAACAAAAATCAACAAGCAAATCCTAATTTTAAATATTGAACTTGCAGTAAAGGTGCCTGAAATAAACTCCGATTCAGGAAAATCGTGAGTACTAAAATAAATTTCAACAAAATACTTCTACCAATGAGTGGGCACCTCCAGGCAAAATAAATCCTGTTTAGTAAAATATAATTCAGTTATTTTAAACTGAAAATCTATTTGCCAAAACTATTTTGCTTTCCTCGTAAAAAGTATTTTAAGTATTGATTTTATACACTGAAAGAAAATCGCATCGCTTCAGGGATGAAACATGTTCATTAGCGCGTTATTTGTGCATTGAATTGACCGGATTCGCGCATTCGACGATTTTGGTGCTGCTGCATGGAATCATGTCATACACAATATTTTTTGATCATTTGCGTCAAGAAATTAATATAAAACAAGTTTCAACAATTACGATTATATTGGGTGTCTCAGTAAGAATGCACTTTTTCATTTTGCAATAAAAGCACGAAGGTTGAAGTCAATGAAACTGGTATGTGATAAACAAAAGATAAAGTTGGTTATGGACGAGATATGGAAAGCTATATTGTGGACATCTTAGGTCTAAGCAAAGTGCTTTGCGTTAAAGTCGGCAAATCTCAACTACCATCCGGTCAATGCTTTATTTACTCCAGAAACGGTACGCAACGTATAAACGGAGACGGACTTTCGCTCTCTCCTAGGGCTGGAAAAGCACTAATATCACACAATGCTATATCTGACCGCAACGTCATTGCGAACTTTAATTCAAAATTCCACAGAATTTCTGTGGTACAGGCGTATGCAGCCACTGAGCCTGTTGAGGACATTGTTAAGGATGAGTTCTATAGACGACTGGATTTTGCTGTGAACTCCTCGTCAATTGGTGGCATTAAAATATTTCAGAGAAATTTTAATGGCTAATGGTGCAACCCCAACAACAAACTACAGGAAAAACTATCCGAATTAATCGTAACCTAATGTAGAGGCTTTCACAACCACACTAGATTTTATCACATTCAAGCTTAAGGTTGTCGTAACCGCTTTCGAGGCTTCTTCAGCCGAACTAAATTCAGTCGTAACAACTTCAGGTCGGTTATGGTAACTGCAATTCGGTGTTGACGTGCGAATTTACGGTTGCCACAACCTCTTTGCAAACTATTGGTTCTGTGAGTACAGGCTCTTACATTTGGGGAAACAAAATTCCCCCACAGAATCCCATCTGGGATTCGATTGATGGTCAAACCGAAAATCAAATTGAGCATAAACTTGTCAGCAAGATGTTTCAGGGTTCCTTGCTGGACGTCAACGCTAAAAGTGGTGCTGGTATTGATGGCGACCTCCATGAAGTACGCCTTAATGGGCACATTCCTGCTCCGTTCGATATTAGGGGAAAAATCATAAAATACAATACAAAAGCCAGTTAGGACGATAAACACAATTATTAATTAAAATGTAATGATGGGTTTGCAGAGAAAATCATATCCATAAGGTACGATCAAACTCTATGCTCCTATTTAACACAGGGCAGTCAAAATACGTGGTAAGCCGCTGTGCAAACGCTGAGGGAAACAGCCATGGAGATCCGTGGTAGGAAAATATATGTGAATAAACCTTGGAATAGTGCAGATTCCTAGAACGAATTTCGGAATCGTAAACGCCTGCACAGTATTCGTATATGATCAAAGACACCAATGCTAAAAAGGCAGTTAAAATCAGTGTACGGACAATCAGCATGTGGAGTGGGTTACATGGTCCGCTCAGATTACTAAAATTATCTGAGCAATAGAGCGGAGGAAACCGAAAATGCTGCAAATAAAATTAACCTCCGCATTGCGTACTCTTCAATAAAACAGCTGAGCGGCAACAATATCAAGAGTATTTCAACATTAACACCTAATGATGGCACGGAAATATCATCAGTGTGTCGCTATATATTATGTATTAGTTAGGTCCAAAACGCCTAAGGAGCCCGTTGAAAAATACCATAATTTAAATCGAGTTTTAAGAAAAGATACGTTTTGTAAAATTATAAACTTTTTTTAAGAAATTTTTTTTTACTGAATTTATTTTTTTCCTTAAAAAAATATATATTTTTAAGTCCTTTTTTTAAGAATATGTATTAAATTTTCCCGAAAAGCTTATTTTTTTAAAGAGAAGTACTTCTTTTCTTAAAAGCTAATGTTTTTTTAAGAAAAGTAACTATTTTTAAGATGAAGTACTTTCCGTAAGAAAAAGCCATGAGAGTATGCATTTTTTTTACAAAGAAGTACTTTTTCTAAAAGTGGTACTCTTTTTAGGAAAAGTTTTTTTTTTGAAAAAATTTACTTTTTTTAAGAAAGGGCACTTATTTAAGAAAATCTTTTTTTTAACTTCTTTCACTTTGGCTTTTCTAAAGATACTTTTTATTCGGTTCAAAACTACAACATACACTAAATATTTATTACAGGCTCCACCTAGAAAGCTCCCATTAAACCAGAAGTTTCTCAACATAAGCTAGTCTAGACACAAACCAAAGCAAAAGTACCCAATATAGTTGATGATACTGGGATGTAGCATAATAGTGTTAAACAAAAGTTGTTTAATTTGTTTTTATTTAGCACCCATCCCGCAGCGTGGGATAAGAAACTTCGTACCAAAACCACTTTAACTCTCTGGTACAAAGAGTTCAGTCTCGGACGCTTTTCGGTCCAGGAAGAATTTCGTGAAGGTCATCCAACTTTCGGTCGTTTGCCGGAAACCATCGATGCTGTGTGTGAATTGGTAAACCAATACCGGCATGTGTCATACAAGATTGCGGCATCCTTGGGCATTAGTATGACAAGCATCAACAAGATATTTTATGTTCAATTGACTGTGAAAAAATACAACCGTGGTAGCTCAAATGCTGTGTATAACATCCTCACAGACGACGAATCATGGATCTATGCATATGAGGCTGAAACAAAACAGCAATCGACCGTACCTGTCTTTCAAGACGATCTAAATTCATCTAAAGTTGTTCGTAGAAGAAGCACATCGAAGCAAATGATCGCGTTTTTTCGGTGTAACGGTCATATGGCCATAGTGCCTTTAGTGGAATATAGGACGGTCAATTCTGAGTGGTATACCACCATCTGGTTGCCAACAGTGTTCGCCGAAATAAGGAAAACCCACAAGAGGAGACGGGTCATTTACCATCAGGACACTGCGAGCTCTCAGACATCAGCTGGAACAATGGGCTATTTGAGCACTCAACATATCGAATTGATGGATTATCCACTTCGACGCCCGTAGCAACTGTTGAAGCGTTCAAAAACCATGTTTTGGAAGTTTCTCAATCGGAGTGGAAAAAGTGCTTCAAAATTGGTTTGAGCGAATGCAAAATGGTCTTCACGGAGAATATTTTGAAAAACAATAAATCGATTTCCAATGATAAATTACTGTGTTTTTTTGCCGGACCCGAAATACCCTAAAATATACCCTAAAATCAAATTTTTAATTATAGTACCTCCGAATATTCTTCGGCAATTTGCATACAATTGGTTTTTTACAGAACTTAAAAATGATTTGCTCGAACAAAAGATATTGAATTTTGGACAATGGAAATCCCTGTGTAATGAAGCATACTCGGCACAGTATCGAAACTTTCTTCAATTAATTAATTCATTTTGTTCAGGCAAAGGATCTATACGTTAGCTCACTTTCGATGATATTTGCCGTCTGTGCGATGAATATTATTCATGGCACCGAACGAATTCACTTATGTACTAAAGTGTTTTCTTTCAGTGTATTTGAAATAGGAGATTTATTATATGAAAGATGTAGATATATTATTGACTCTAATACAATAAATAAGTCAATGTTAACACATTTGACTTCAGTTTTAATTATATTGAATGTGAATTTAAAGACGTCTGCTGGCGAAGATATAGGCAGGCAATAACGAACATAATTTTATCAGGCATCGCATAAATCTATCAGGCAGTTCAGGCGGCATGAATGCAGAGGGAGTGAAGTATTTCAGAAAAGCTTTGAAAAGCCCGATCACTTGAATGCTTTCCTCGATATTTCAATTATGTGGATATTCGAGCGAGCAGCCCTTTGCATTTTCATTTCATGCCCAGAAGGCGAATAACATCTGAAGTTTCTAATCATACCGCCCATTGACATAATATACAAATCCGAAACGGACAACCCCGAAACAATGTTCATATATTTTTGGTTGTCTTTCCAAGTGATTCTTTTCACTTCCTAGCTGCAAATTTGATACACGATATCAGTTGAAGGAGAATGCGTGATTGGAAAATTGAAAAACTTGCTTTAAATTTATTTTATTGGCACTTACGACTTTTAGAACAACTTAATTTGCAATAGACTAGTATTGATTTGAAGAATACAAAAATGTTCGTCCAAATTCAGTGAGCTGCGGGCTTTCTAGTTTTGTATTCACTGATTGGGACCTACAGTTTTACACCGGATCCGAACAGTATTTTGATAAGCTTTTTTCATGGATAAATACTCGATAGTGTCGCCGTCACCATGCGAAGTGACCGCCGTCGATAGAAATTTAAGGTGGTCTGAGCAGGGATCGAACTCAGGGATCGAACCATTGCACCACCGGAGGCCACATTCGGACGTAATACAAATACAAATTAGAGAAACTTGTTGTGTTTTTCAAATTAAAATTAATTTATTGACTATAAATTTATTTTATTGTCATTAGTGCCAGTAAAATCAAATTGAAAGTCAGTTTTTTCAATTCGTCCATCGCTCACTCTGTTTCACATTCAGTCCTGTGTCAAATTTGGAGCCAGAATGATTGACCAGGTCTGTGATCGGAACCCCATATGCACACCCTCTATGTCGCAATTATTGATTGCTTCATTGGGCTATATTTCATTTATTGGTTGTGTTTTCGGTATAAATTGAATACCAAATTTTTGAAGTTATTTCGATGCTGATTTAGTGTTAATTTCATTCCCATTAGATGTTATTTGCCGTGATTAATTTTTGCTGTGGTTAATACCCGTGGATGTTATTTCGTTTTATATACATATGTATAGAAATTGGTGACAGTATGCTATATAAATATATGGAGTGATTGTGTGGCAAAAGATAATACTGGGTACTACTCGCTTTAAAATCAATCATATTCATTTCTGCCCACTCAGATGCTAAGACCCTATCCTAGTTGAGTGACACGTTCAGCACCTGCCTCCTACACCGAACATCGGTAATGTTGGGAAGCCGATCGAATTAATAGAAGTATCATAGATTACTGCCTTCAGCGGAAGGAATGTTAGTTATGACCAAAATGTAATTCTGGAAGACCAGGACTAGAGACAGCAAGAGGATAAAACTTTGTGGAATCTATGCGTTCAAAGCATTTTCATTGGAATAAACCTCATCTATAAAAAATAGACAGCGATCTCTGAGAAAGATCAAAATAAGACACCCTCAGTGACACTCTCTATAGAACGCTTTGGATATATGAAATGCCACGGGCTTAGTTCCATCATGCTTGTGAATACATCGACTACATTGTTCCGAAAGAAGCGCCAACAGGTCTCTTGTTAATTGTGTTCTATGAAATCCATAGGTGGTATGCTTCCAGGTAGTTTAACTAGCAATATGTCAAAAAAAGTGGTTTTTCCAATTTAAAGATATATGTACCAAATTTTATGTACTGATTTGGGGATACATTCGGCTATCTGAAATGCTCATTAGGGTGGCCCTCAATTACATGATATGTGAATTATAGGGTGTTCTTGTTGTCATTGATTTTTCAACTGATTTTTCCTGTAATTTTATTAATATCCGAAAAACTGGAATTTTTTAATTTTTTACAATAAACTGGGTTAGTAGCCTTTCATTTAAGATGAATATTTCATTCGTACACTGAGAGAAAAAAAATTATTATAATAATAAGTGGTAAAGGTAGATTTACGACTATTTCATTTAAAATGGCACAAAAACGGCTAAAGATTTTTGGCCAAAATTTTCTATTTCTCGTTTAGAACCTTAAAATCTTAAATTCTACCAAGGCGCTTCGCAGTACAATGTTTCGTTTGGAAAAAAAATTGAAAAAACTTCAAGAAAAATGGAAAAAATCCAAAATTTTTAGCTTTTTTACCTTCCTCAACTCATAATGTCCAAACTAAGCTTTGTGACGTGAAGCGCCTTGGTGGAATTTTAGATTTTAAGGTTCTAAACGAGAAATAGAAAATTTTGGCCAAAAATCTTTAGCCGTTTTTGTCCCATTTTAAATGAAAAAGTCGTAAATCTACCTTTACCACTTATTATTATAATAATTTTTTTTCTCTCAGTGTACGAATGAAATATTCATCTTAAATGAAAGGCTACTAACCCAGTTTATTGTAAACAATTAAAAAATTCCAGTTTTTTTTTTTTTTTAATTTAATTTTTTAATTTTTAAGCCCACGAAAATGGTTAAACTGTGTTATATTTTGAAATACAACTAATTTTTAAAAAAAAACTCGTGGAATAAATATTGTCCCCAAAGATTCAGAGTCCCCAAAGATTCATATTCAACAATAAAAAAGTTTGCTAAGTTTAACACGTGGTTGTTATTTCAGGTTTGCTATTGTCGCCGTTTTCAGTGTTTGTAAAAAAACTGAACTGAATTACATTAAGTTGAAGTGAATTGAATTGAATTGAATTGAATTGAATTGAATTGAATTGAAATGAAATGAAATGAAATGCAATGAAATGAAATGAAATGAAATGAAATGAAATGAAATGAAATGAAATGAAATGAAATGAAATGAAATGAAATGAAATGAAATGAAATGAAATGAAATGAAATGAAATGAAATGAAATGAAATGAAATGAAATGAAATGAAATGAAATGAAATGAAATGAAATGAATTGAAATGAAATGAAATGAAATGAAATGAAATGAAATGAAATGAAATGAAATGAAATGAAATGAAATGAAATGAAATGAAATGAAATGAAATGAAATGAAATGAAATGAAATGAAATGAAATGAAATGAAATGAAACGAAATGAAATGAAATAAAATGGAATGAAATGAAATGAAATGAAATGAATTGAATTGAATTGAATTGATTGAACTGAATTAAAATGAATTGAAGTGTATTGAATTGAATGGAATTGAATTAAATTAAATTAAATTGAATTGAATAGAATTGAATTGAATTGAATTGATTGCCGAATTTATAAAAGTCAATATTGAGGAAAGTGATATAAACAGAGCAATCCGCCTCAAACAAAAAGAAGACAAAATAATAGTTGAATTCTCCTCCCTAAACAAAAAAAAAAGAGTTTATGAACAGTATAGAACGTCATAGAGTAGATGCATCAATTATAAACAGTGAAACAAACACCAACGCAAGCAGCAGCAACCAAAGCAACAACAATAAATATATCTACATCAACGATCAGCTCACTTTCAATAATCGGCAACTTTTATGGCTAGCTAAGACAAAAGCCAAGGAATCGAACTGGAAATTTGTTTGGGTACGAGATGGAAATATTTTCGCCAAAAAAAATGAGAACTCAGCTCTAATTGTCGTAAATAACGCCGCCGACATTGAGTTAATTTCAAACATTCAGTAATATTGAAAATTTCATATCAGTATTCCATAAATGTTAATATAAACAAATAACCAATAAATAAAACTACTCCAGTACAATCTAAATCCTTGAACTTTTTACTGGCAATTAAACTTAAATAAAAATGGACAAAATAAATCAAACTCTGTGCAATTTTCGCGAAATTGATGAAAAATACTTCAGATATCCATTATCAGTAATATATATGAATATTAGATCCATGCGGCTAAATTTCACTACATTTGTAGCAACCATAGGCAAAATAATAAATAAAATTAAAATAATAGTACTGGTTGAAACGAACATTTCTGATTTAGAGAACAGCTTTTATTACATTTCTGGTTTCAACCCAATCTTCATAAACAGAGAGGGAAGAGGAGGAGGTATTGCAGTGTATGTAAAAGAGAGCATCAACTTTACCCATGTATCAACACACACAAACTCGGTTGAACTACTCCAACTAGATCTGAGCATAGATAGCAAAACAACCTCTTTACTATCTGTATATCGTCCCCCGCATCACAATGTAAGAGAGTTTATATCAGAACTTGAAACTGTTGTCAACAATGTGAAGAAAAGACAAGATGTTGTGATTATTGGAGATATGAACATAGACATTAAGAAAGAAAATATAACAACAACAACGTATCTCACCATGACTCTCGCCAATGGAATGATAAGTATGGTAAATGAGAATACTCGTGAAGATAATGAGAAAGGTGTAAGCTCTTGCATAGATCATGTGTTATTAAAAATGCACAGGCCAAGCTCACATACATATGCAACGATTGTATCAACAACAATATCTGATCACTTTTCGATATTTTGCTGTGTTGATGGCGATGTCAATAATCAGGGAAGGGAAACCAACAGAAATACGTGCCAGGTACCACGACTAAACGACTATAAAGTGAATAAAAAAATACAAGAAATAAATTGGACTGCAATGGCGACTGAAGAAGTTAACACTAATGAGTTATATGAAAACATTTTAATAAAATTTAGAAACATTTACGAAAACTCAAAAAAGGATAATAAAACGAGCAAAAAAAGGTCATCTAACCCATGGATCAGTGAAGAAATAGTAAAACTATGCGATATACGCGATACTCTCTATAAAAAATGGCAAAATAATAAAACAAATCAAACATTTGAATGTGAATATAAAAAATTTAGGAACTCACTGAATAAAAAAATAAACTATGCTAAAAACAGCTATTTTAGGAAAAAATTCATAGAAAATAGACGTGATATGAGACTAACTTGGCAAATAATAAATGAAATTATCGGCAAGAAAACATACAATATTGATGAGATAATACTGAAAAACTTTGAAAAGGACAATTTAAACACAATCTTACACAATTTTTCTACAAGACTTAAAGAAAACGTTAACAAAATCATACACAAATGTAACATAAAAACAAGTAACGTTGTCGGAAGAACACAACCAAACTCAATGTACTTTGCTCAAACCAATGAAGCAGAAATATACAGCATTTTAATTAATCTAAACACAAATAAAAGTGCAGGTGTTGATGGTATTAGGGCGAAAGATCTTAAGAATAATGCCAACATTTTTACGCCAATTCTTACTAGACTAATAAACTCAAGTCTAAAAGAATCCGTAGTTCCAACATTGTTAAAAACATCTGTTATTAGACCAATTCATAAAAGTGGCAGCAAATCGGATTACAACAACTACAGGCCAATAGCGATTCTTCCAGTAATTGAAAAAATCCTCGAGGAAATTGTAGTCAGAAGACTGACGGAATACTTGAAAAAGTACAAAATCATAAACGACAGTCAGTTCGCTTTTCAGAAAGGAAAAAATATTAACAAGCTGCTCGGTAACTTCTCAACACATATAAACAAATGGCTTAGTCAGCAAATGCATTGCTTAGTATTATTTGTTGACTTTAGCAAAGCATTCGACACTTTATCGCACTCAAAACTCACACAAATGTTGGAAAACATCGGAATAAGGGGCGAAACTTTGATGTGGTTCAAAAACTATTTACAGTGCAGAACATACATCGTGAAAGTAGATAATACCTTAAGTAATAAAATACCAACGGAATGTGGAGTACCGCAAGGCTCAAAACTCGGGCCCATTCTATACATCATTTACGCAAATGATATGCTACGCGTTTTGCATGGTAGCAAAACCTTTGCCTATGCAGACGACACTGCTATTGTAGTTGCTGATAAAAACATTGAATATGCGGAAAAAATCATGCAAAATCAATTTGATATTGCAACGAAATGGTGCCATGACAATGGTCTCGTCATAAATGCATCTAAAACAAAAATTATGCATATAAAACCATCACACTTCAACAATTACACTGCTGCAATTAAATTTCACAATACTGATTGTCTACATAAATCTTACAATTCAACAGATACATGCTCAACATTCATCGAACAGGTAACAACCTATAAATATCTTGGTGTCCTTGTTGATAACAACTTTAAATGGAACGCACACGTTGAAGACCTGCAAAAGAAGCTTAGAAAGTCAGCGTACGCACTATACCATTTAAGCAACTGTGCAACTTATAGCGTGCTAAGACAGGCATATTTCTCTCTCTCTGAATCCTACCTCAGACACGGAATTGCAGGATGGGGCAGTGCATCCCACTGCAAGGCATTACAAATGACTCAAAATAGAGTTCTAAAAATTCTTTTAAAAAACAAACGATTCTCAGCAAACTACGTCAACAACTTCACACAGAACTACAACCAAATAACAACAGAAAGCAACAATAATATCATTACTAATAATCATCCCAACACAAACAATAATTGTAATAACGCAACTTACAGCAACCAAGGCACATTGGAAAACGGTCAAACATATATCAGCAATGAAAACACCACTATTAACAATAACAACTCGATTACAAACAACACTCTAACCAGCAATATCAGTCAAAGCAACAATAACATGAGAGAACAATACACCAACGAGAACAACAGCGCCGCTAAGGAACTGAACATCCCTAATGTAAAAAGTATTTACTACTCAACCCTAGCCAAGGAATTCTACAACGATTCACGATTTCTCATTCCTATAGACCATGATCACAACACAAGGCGTCGTGCAGCAGGGAGATTCCGAGAAGGACGCTTTCACAACGAATATGGTCGCAAAACACTGGACGTTACTCTACCGAAAATATTCAACAATTTACCAATAAACATAATTAACGTTAAAGACACACAAAGAAGGAATATAATGATTAAAAATCACTTTTTAAACTTGCAATGAACTAATTAGTAATTAAAAAGTAAAAATACTGGAAATTAAAACACTTGAATACAAACATAAGTACAATTTACTATTGAGATTGTTAATAAATTGAAGAAAATTATTGTATAATCTCCCGCAGACAAGCCAAAAGGCTTCGTGGGTTTTCACATCAAAACATTTTTGTAAATTAATTAATGATCAATAAAATCTTAAAAAAAAAAAAAAAAAAAAATTGAATTGAATTGAATTGAATTGAATTGAACTGAACTGAATTGAATTGAATTGAATTGAATTGAATTGAATTGAATTGAATTGAATTGAATTGAATTGAATTGAATTGAATTGAATTGAATTGAATTGAATTGAATTGAATTGAATTGAATTGAATTGAACTGAACTGAACTGAACTGAACTGGAATGAACTGAATTGAATTGAATTGAATTGAATGGAATTGTGTTGAATTGAATTGATTTGTATTTAATTGACGGATGTTCGCGGATAGAACAGTAACACGTAACCCACATTTCGACGATGCTCAAGGGAGGCAATAGAGTTGAATAACCTACTGTCCCGTATGAAAGTCGTCGCTCTCCTCTGGACACGGTCGAGAAGCTCCAAAGATGTCCTAGCTGCACCTGCCAATATATGGGATATATATTCCATCTTTGGCCTGACGTACGTGGTGTAGATATTAGGAAGAGCAGATGAGGTGAAGCATTCCTTGCACGGCCTTAAAAGGTCTAGACACTTGAATGCATCATTCGACAATTCAAATACATGTTTAGCCCAATGGAAATCACATTGTATTTTCATGCCCGGAACATCAAGAGCGTCCGATTCATCAATATAAACACCATTGACTATGACGCCACACCTGGGTCAGCAATCCGCATTAAAATCTTTCCTATTCATTCGACCCCATCCAACAATGGACACCAGATCGCGGTCGAGTGTTTCATTCGTCGCCCGGCGTTTGACTTCAATCTCTTGAAGACTTGGCCTACGGATAAAAAATTACAGAGATTACCGTCTAACCCAGGAGATCGTCAAGCAAACTAGAAAAAGAGAAATAGAAAGAACAGAGCCCTGTGATACACCTGCAGTCAATTTATTCCCTTCGGATGAAACCCCATCTACAACAACTCGTAGTATATTGCGATCTCTGACAAAACTCGATATAAATCGACTGAAGTATTCACCGACACCAAAAGCAGCGAGCTTTGACAAGAGTGCATCGTGCCATACTCTGACAAAGGCCTTGGAAATATCAAGAGCCACTGCCTTACTCTCACCAAGGCGGTGGATGGATCACTTCTACTGTTCCGAAAGGATCGCCATCAGGTCTCCAGTAGATCTCGTTATAAGGAAGCCATACTGCCGATTATTAAGAAGGTTATTGGGGTCAAGATATTTCACAAGATGGTGGTTAGCCAACCACCTTCGAGAGCGCAGAACAAATTGCAATTGGGCGGTAATTTGCAAAATGCGCATCTGCCACCCTCGCTGACTGTTTCTGGCTGTATGAATTTTATACCAAATTCCTTAAATAATAAAACTTTAAGCCACGAGAAAAATCTAATATTTGAACGTTGACAGTACTCAAGAGGGAACGATAAGGTTTTTGCCATTTGTTTTCCTGTGCAACTGGCAGCACTGAAATTTGATTGTCCTGATTACTAAACATTGGTCGCAGCACAATATGGAAGAGCACGTTATCATTGTGAATACATATTTCATAAATGGGGAAAGTTACGCTGATAACGCTCACAAATTTTGTTTACTTTTCTGCCGTGGAAGTTCAGCTAATGTTCAACTAACTAACTAATGAGTCGAGGTAACGGCAGGTACCTCGATAAGATTGCTCCTTTAAATACAAGTGTCCCCGAAACCACGAGATCCTCAATTCTGCAGCGTTCGCAAAATCTTCAAATTATGGGTTCTAGGGCCTGATTATTGACTATAGGCTGGTGGGTTTAACTCCCACTTAGTCGGAATAATTCCGCTACAAAATGAATGAAGAAATTCGTTTTATTTTTAATTAAATCGTTCACTTTTATTGGGACATTTTTCTCGTATCCTTTTTGGCATTTCAATCTTTTTTCTTATCTTGTTTTAAAACTGAGCACATAGATATTAAAATAAAGCCATTTGCTCATTTTCTTTATTTCAAAAAATTAAAGTTATAACCCTTCACAAAAATGAAATTTAATTTCGACTAATATATATGTATGTTCTGTCAGATAAATACACAATTTGAAATTAGCTCCGTTCAATCTTTTTTTTTGTTTACGAAGCCTTTGGTTTTTTTTTGTTAATACATGTGTAATTAAAAACCACTTAAATTTTCATTCTAACAGCAGGTTACGGACGATCATTTATCCTGACACGCAAGGTGATGGGCACCAGCCACTTTCAGTCCAAACGTTGTTCAAAACGCCAACAGAGATAAATAAATGGCTGGCATTGTTTGGCCAGAAGCAATTACATTAACAACAAATAATCCTCCTTGTTCTACCCTGCTGAGCTAAATAACGAAACCACAAAAAATGTTGTTAAACTTTTAAAAGGACGTCAACTGTCATTGTTGGGATGTTAACAAAACTGAAAGCAGACCAGAAAATGAGCAGGGGTATATGTATAAAAACAGAAAGGAACTGGAGGTTTTGAAGGATATGGACGAATTTAACAATATATAAGGTAATTTTTAAGTTTATTTTATTATAAAGTTCCTGATAAATTAAAGAGAAATTAGTAAAAGTAACAACCCGTTAGCACTTCAATATTGGTAACACTATTATCAAGCGATTCGTGGTAAATTAACTGTTTATTATGATTATCTTACAAATCCTGACATTTTTAAAAATTTATCAAAAACTACAGCCGAAGTGTTCTGTTTATTTTTGGAACGAAGTTCCTTATCGCAAGTTGCGGAATGGGGGCTAAATGAAAAAAAAAATAAACAACTTTTTTTAACTCTATTATGCTACAACCCAGTATTATCAACTATATTGGGTACTTTTGCTTTGGTTTGTGTCTAGACTAACATATCTTGGGAAATTTCTTGTCTAATTGGAAGTTTTCTAGGTGGAGCCTGTAACCAATTTTTAGTACTATTGTAGCTTTGAACCGAATAAAAAGTAAATTTAGAAAAGCCAAAGTGATAGAAGTTTTAAAGAAATAAAATTTTCTTAAATAAGTGCCTTTTCTTAAAAATAGTAAACTTTCTCAAAAAAAAAAATACATATTCATATTCTCAAACAAGGTATCTTATCTTAAAAAAAAAAAACTTATCTTAAAGAAGTGCTTTTGCTAAGAAAAGTAAATTTTCTTACAAAAGTACCTTTTCTTAAAAAAAGTACTTTTTTTCAAAATAAGTACCGTTTCTTAAAAATAATTAAATTTTCTTACAACAAATTGCCTTTTGTTAAGAAACTACATTTTCTTTAAGGAGTACCTTTTTTATAAAACAAAATAACTTTTCTTGAGATAACTACCTACTCTCAAAAATGTTCCTATTCCTGAAAAAGGACCAATTCAAAAAAATATTCCCATTTCTTAAAAAAGCCTTTTCTTCAAAACACTACCTCTTCTCATAAAGAAATACCTTTTCGTACAAAAATTCCTTACCTTAAAAGTACCTTTTCTTAAAAATTAATAATACCTTTTATTTTTTGAGATAAGTAGCCTTCCTGTAAATAAGTACATTTTTTAAAAAAATAACCTTTTCCTAAAAAGAGTACCACTTCTTTAAAAAGTACCTGTTCTTAAAAAAGTACTTCTTTGTAAAAAATTAATACTCTTATGCAGTTTTCTAACGGAAAGTACTTCTTCTTAAAAATAAAAACATTTCTTAAAAAACCCCATTTGCTTATAATAAGGGAAGTACCTCTCATTAAAAAAGGACCTTTTCGGGAAAATATATAAATCATATTCTTATAAAATGGTCATAAAAATAAACTTAAAAAAATGCATTCCATAAAAAAAAAGTTTATCTTAAAAAAGTTTTTCATTTTACAAAATTCGAATTTCCATTTAAATTATCGTATTTTTCAACGGGCGCCTTAGGCGTGTGGGAACTAATTGGTACTTATACATAATATATAGCGAAATGAACTTCGTTCCAACCGGGTGTCCCCTGACACCTCATGTATTTTTTTTTAATTTTGTTGTAAATGTCGAATCGTGGTCTCACGAATACAGGAAAGATACAATTTAATATTTCAGAAGTTATTACATTTAATTACCTTAAGGCGTTATTTATGATAGACCAAAGTGTGACATTAACAAGAGCTGAAATTCTACTGCCGGTTCTTTAGATTTTGTGACTAACTAGAGAAAAATAAACCTCTAAGCTGTGAGTTTACAGGAAATTATTATGTCCTTTGAATAAAAAATATTATACATCAACTATTTTTACACATATTTCAATATATTCTAAAAAAAACCAATTCAATCATTTTACAACTCATAATAAGGTATTAGAAGGTCATGAATTTATTCCACTCAACTGATCAGCATTTGATTAGATGGCTGAAACCAAATTCATTCCCTAGCCAAGCACAAGCTCTTATCCCTTTGTTTAATTCATTCATAAATGTTTCATACAGCTTAGATTATGACCCTGATTTTTGTGTCATATGACAGTAAAATACAATCTTATGCCGGTAGTAATTGCCCACAACTCTTGAAGAAATGTTTTACTTTCCTAGCACAATATGAGAGGTTTTGTTTTGTCATCAATCAACGATGGCTATACTGCCGTAACCTAGCAAAATATTCGATTGCAAAGAACCAATTGTGTGACATCTTATATTATAAATCAACTTTATCTACCACATGTTCTACATTTCATTACATTCGTTCGAGTTTGTTTCAAAACCAACAGGTTACTTTGAGCAAAAATGGAACATGTGGGCTATACACAATTTGGAATTTGAACCCCCCTTTTATTTCGAAGCAGATGACCAATTTGACATTTATGAAGTTACAGGTTAAATGTTTAGGAAACGATGTTTCGCCTTATGCTTGAAGATAATTGGGAAATATCAAAAACTTTCTTTAAAAGCTCTCAGTCTTCAACCCAAACCATAAGAAATCTTCGAAATAAATTCCATAGCAATAGAGTGCCATCAAGGCAGTTTATGGATCCATTTGTGAAGATATTTCGTCAATGAGGGTCTTTGTTGGACAAACAAATCGCATAAGTGCTCGTCTAGTGCGTTTATTGGAAATTATTAACGCTGTAGCTGAAAGTGTTCTCTCACAGCCATCAACAAAAACTCGCCACCGTTCGCAGCAATTGAACATTTCTCCAACATTGTTGCACAGAATTTTGCATAAAGACTTTACTCTGAAGACTTATAAAGTCCAACTAGTCCAAGAACTGGGGCCTCCTGACCATCCGATGCCTTTGCGCTTCGCTGAATGGGCTGATGATTAGTTGGTTGGGGATAATAATTTTTTCCCCGAAAAATTATCTTTTGCGATGAAACTAATTTTCGTCTCAGGGCTACGTTAGCAAACAAAATTGTCACACTTGGGGTTTGGAAAATCCACACGACGTCAAGCAGAAGTCGATGCATCCACAAACTATTGATTGCTTGGAGCGTTTTTTGACAAGGCGACGTCATAGGCCAATCTTTCTTCAAAAATGAGCAAGGAGCCGCCGTTACCATCCTCAGCGATTTTTTGTTCTCAAAAGTTGAATACAAAAAGTTGTGACCGTCGGTGGTGCAATGGTTAGTATGCGCGGCTCATGTAGATGAGTACGTGGGTTCGATATCTGACTACCTTACATTTATTGCGAGAACAGTCACCTCGCTTGAAGATGGCGACACTATCGAGTACTTAGCCATGAAAAGGTTTCTCAAAACACCGTTCGCAACCGGTGTAAGAACTTTAGGTCACAATCAGTGAGTTCAAAACTAGAAAGCGCACAGCTCACTGATATCGAGAAGATCTCCCCAATCCCTTCATTTGATGTCATGGGAAGCCACTTATTTTAAACGTTGAAAACGATGATATGGACGACGTATAGCTTCAGCCGGAAGGCGTTTCATGCCACATAGCTAACACTGCAATCGACCTGTTGCGCACTGTGTTCGAAAACCACATATTAAACCGAAACTCTGAAGTCCATTGGCGCCTCGTCGCTAGGATTTGACACCTGTGGACTATTACCTCTGGGTTGCCGGAATAAAAATACGATATCGACGCTATTGTTCACACGATACAGAACAAATGCATCGAAAATGTACTGAGAAATTTGGTAGGTTCAATGAGGTACTGAAAAGCAAGTCGTGGAAGCCATTTGAAAAATTTGGTGTTTCATAAAATCTACATATATATAAAAATAAGTTGTCCTATCTTCGTCATTTTATAACTTGAGAACCACTCAACCGATTTACAAACCAATACAGTAGAATCCCGATTGTCCGGATCAAATAAAACCAGGGGTATTCCGTATAATCGAGATTCTGGATAATCGATTTCAAAACAAATCAAACAATATTTACATTTTTATTATATATGTAATGGGTTTTACATGCGTCGTTTAGATAAAACGATATATAAAAAACGAGCTATAACGATAGATAATGAATTACAAATGAAACAATATCAAACACTATCTCGAAAACAAATGAGAGCGGGTGTACACTGTCGGAGGCGAGAATAAACTTGTAACATGCCGTCAAAACATTTTTAAATTGACAGATAGAACCCAGACGAACGAGTCCAGATAATCGGATATTCGGATAATCGATGTTCGGATAATCGGGATTCTACTGTAGATGCGTTGAAAACCACTACTTTCACTGATTGATTAAAAAAACATCGCAAAATGTCTCCCATATGCGTTTTATGCACACTTTTTTGATGGTGAGCATTTTCCATATAAAATGCGTGAATTCATTAGCAATGATATTAAAAAAAAACTTCTATTAGTATTTGGTTTAAAGCGAAATTAAATTCCATATTTTACATGGCCCACCCTTTATGGCACAATGCGTAGTAGGGTCGATTGGATAAAACATGGGAATAATATCACAAATCTTAAAGTATTTTCTGATCATTTTGGAATGTACCAGACATTTGTAGAAGAGGACTCACGCTTTCAGAATGTTCTATTCATAGGCACCCTGTGTAAGCGCAGTTGGTGCTACAGGGTGTCTAAGTTGAACAGTTTGGTGATGTTTATACTTTCAAGACCCGGTAGTTCTACACTTATAGACCGACTACAAAAATTTTTGGAACGAAGTTTCTTATCGCACGTTGCGGTATGGGAGCTAAATGAAAAAAATTAAACAACTATTTTTAACACTATTACGCTACAACCCAGTATTATCAAATATATTGGGTACTTTTGCTTTGGTTTGGGACTAGACTAAAATATGTTGGGAAATTTGTTGTTCAATGGGAAGTTTTCTAGGTGGAGCTTGTAACAAATCTTTAGTATATATTATAGTTTTGAACCCAAATAAAAAGTAAATTAAAAAAAGCCAAAGTGAAAGAAGTTTAAAAAATTAGCATTTTCTTAAATAAGTGCCTCTTCTTAAAACAGGTAAATTTTCACAAACAAAAAATACCTATTCATATTCTTAAGCAAACTACCTCTTCTTAAAAAATACCTTATCGTAAAGAAGTACCCTTGCGTAAAAAAAGGAAATTTTCTTAAAAAAAGTACCTTTTACAAACTTTTTTTTAAATAGGTACCTTTTCTTAAAAAAATAAATATTCTTGCAACAAATTGCTTTTTCTTAAAGAACTACATTTTCTTTAAAGACTACATTTTTTGTGAAACAAACTGACCTTTTTTGAGATAAGTAGCTACTCTTAAAAATTTACCCATGCGTGAAAAAAGGAACAATTCTAAAAAACATTTCCATTTTTTCAAAAAAAAACCCTTTGCTTCAAATTCTTAAAAATAACATTAGTTTTTCATAAAAGAAGTACCTCTCTTTAAAAATACTTTCGTTAAAATATAATAAATATTCTTACAAAAATGATCTAAAATATCCTTTTTATTTAAATACATTCTATAAAATAAAATTTTTTTCTTTAACAAAGTTTACAATTGTACAAAAAGTATATTTTCTTTCCATTATTTAAATTATCGTATTTTTCAACGGGCTCGGACGCTATAATATATAGCGACAGGAACTTTGTTTCAACCGGGTGTCGCCTGACACCTCATGTAATTTTTTACTTTTGTGAAACTACAGTTGCGGAATATAATTTCCCGTTATTAATAAATTCTCTACCAAAGTTTCATCATTTCCCTTACGAGAATTTTTATTCGGTCTGTTTTCTAAAACATACTAAAACATACTATACAGACAGCCTTGGTATCATAGGAACATTTTTATGCTCGACTTTTTTGAAAGTAATATAAAGATAATAAGCTTTATATTATTTAAAAAGGTCTTGAGCTTGGATAAATTTGTAAGTCTCTACCAAAGTTTAGAATTGTCAATTTTTTACTTAACTTTTTTGTTAAAAACTTGGCCATTTGAGGGGAATCTACAATAAACATAAAAAAATATATAAACGCATAGAGCAAACTGTTTACCAAACATCAAAATTGAAAAATTTTTTAAAAAATTTCACATTTTCAGAGAATGCTGACTGTAGGGTGCATTACCAAATGATTATAATTTTATATCAAATATATTTGCTAAAGCCTTGCCTTTCAGAAAAATGGAAATATTTATTCAGTTTTCTTGAAAAAATTAAAGAAAATATTGAATGAATCATGGTATAGTTGCTGTTTATATTTCGAGTCCAGTGATAAAAAGTAATCAGTTATCATTGGGAATGGTTTCATGGTTTTTAAAAATATTCTCATATTTTCAATATATTTTGCATGCGCTCAAATCAATTATCGTAGCACGTTTTCACTCCGATTGTCAAAACATGGCTTTTGAACTCTTCAACAGCTGCTTCAGGCGTCGAAATACGTTGACCACGCAATCTAAAGAAGTCATTGAGTGCCAAATCAGAGCTGTACGGCGGATGACCCATCAATTCGACATGTTGGGTACTCATATAGCCCATTGTTGCACGTGATGTGTGAGAGCTGGCATTGTCCTGATGCAAAACGATCCGTCTTCCCTTATTGTTTTTTCTTATTTTTTGCAACACTGTTGGCAAACAGATGGTGGTATACTACTAAAAATTGACCGTCCTACGTTCCACTGAAAGCACTGTGGCCACATGACCGGATATATGCAACAAAAACGAGGTCATCTGCTTCGTTGTGCTTTCTCCACGTATAGATTTTTTTGGAGTTTTTTAGAAAGACCCATACGGTCGATTTCTGTTTTGTTTCGGGCTCTTATGCCTAGGTCCATAATTCGTCACCTCGGACGATATTATACACAGCATTTGAGCTACCGCAGTTGTTTTTTTCAACATTTCTTTGCTCCAATCGACACGAGCCTTTTTTGAGCATTGGTCAAATTTTTTTGGATCTAATGAGAACAACTCTTTTTCACGGCCAAATGAACTTGCAATATCTTATTGATGCTAGTGGTACTAATGCCCAAAGATGCCTCAATCTCACGGTATGTCACATGTCGGTATTGCGTTATCAGTATACGGACAGCATCGATGGTTTCCGGGAAAACGACCAAAGTTGGTTGACCTTCACCAAATTCATCCTGGAGCGAACGGCGTCCGATGCTGAACTCTTGGTACCAGCGATTTACAGTGGTTTTTGATGGTGCTTCCTCACCAAAAGTCGAACGTACCTTTTCGGGGAAATATTGTGTTTATATAGGTTAAAAAAGTTCAGAATTTGAGCACTCGGCATTTCTAAAAGGCCTGAGAGAACTTAAACATTTTTACAGTGTATTCTTTATTTAAGTGTTCAAAGTTTTTGACGACTTTGAATTTAATTTGTGAACGCAGTATTTCACTGATCATCTAACTGTTAGATTCCTTTTTTTCAGTAAACTCAACATTTTCATCATGGTGGCCAACGTATGTAAATTATAAAAATGTACTACCGAAATTCGGAGTCTGTGACCGCAACTTTAAGAGCGTTAACTCCAATTTTCGGTCGTTATTCTCGTCCGAGTAGACAAACAATCACAAGTTTAGTGCAAAAATTTGAGTCTACATATTCATTGTGTGCTGTTGCCGTACCAGTGAGACAAAGGGTTGGTCGCAGAGACGAAAATATCGCTGACGTTCAGGCGTCAGTAGCAAACGATCCAAATCAGTCGATTCCGCGGCGTTCTCAAGAATTGGGCATCGCCAAGACCACTTTATGGCGAATTTTGAGTAAAGATCTTGGTTTACACCCATATAAGATCCAGCTGACTCAAGAATTCAAGCCGATGGACCATTGGACGGGACCTACTTTCTTCGATTGGACTCTGGAGAAGTTGCGCCAAGATGATGAATTTCATCGCAAAATCATCTTCAGTGACGAAGCTAATTTTTTGTTCAATGGGTTCGTCAATAAGCAAAATATGCGTTATTGGTTTAGTGAAAATCCATATGTAATTCATGAGTCACCACTTCATCTACAAAAAATAACTGTTTGGTGCGGTTAGCATTCCGGCGGAGTCATTGAGCTATAGTTTTTCGTCGACAATAACTATCGTCACAGTATTGTGAATGGCGATCGTTATCGCGCCATGATTACCTATTATTTTTGGGCCGAATTGGGAAACATGGACTTGGACGACATGTGGTTTCAGCAGGACGGCGCCACAAGCCACACAGCACAAGTTACAATCGATTTATTAAAGAGTAAGTTTGGTGGGCGCGTTGTCTCAAATAATGGACCAGTCGATTGGCCACCTCGTTCGTGCGATTTAACGCCTCTAGACTTTTTTCTTTGGGGCCATGTCAAATCAGTGGTCCATGCCAACAAACCTACGGCGTTGGAAGAACTCAGGGCCAACATTGAACGCGAAATAGCGGCCGTGACAGCCGAAATGTGTGACCGACTCATCGAAAATTGTGTCCAAAGAATCGAACGCTGCCGACGTCCCCGCGGTAGCCTTATGAACGAAGTCGTGTTCCATTCATAAATTAGTTGATTGTATTTCAAGTCGATCATAATGTTTTGGAAGTATTTCAAATAGTTTGCGTTTTATTTTAAAAAAAGTTGACAAGGCCTTATTGGAAAAACCTTTATACGCGCGATTTTTCTAATCGGAAAATCGCTGTAGGCTTTTAATTCCACTCCACTTTGAATCCATCTTTTCCCTAATTACCAAACAATCCAGGTATGGTTTCCCTCAGTTCCAGTTTTCCCCTTTCTCCGTGGTAAATTTCATGTTGTTATTGAAACTATTCAATATGTCTGTTTAATTACTAGTTTGGCTTGAGGTCATAAAATGAAAATACCAGCGGGTTCCACTGATTTTTCAAGATTTATTAATTACTCCCAATATTTTGATTAGCATTGTTAATCATCCTTAATGTTATGTATTATAAATCACAAAAAACAAATTACTCGTACGCAGTGTAAAAGCTTTCGTCAACTATTGCACACAGTGTATGAGTAACTTGTTTTTTGTGACTTATAGTACATAACCCTGAGGATGACTAGCGATGCAAATCGGAATATATGGGATACTTATATTTAATACATTTTAAAACAACAGCCGAAACCGCTGGTATTTTCATTTTATGACCTCAAGCCAAACTAATTAAACAGAGATAATACGAACAGGTCAACAATCAACATCATACTATTAAAATATTCAAGGTCTCCATTATCATATCCTCCCGAACTATTGCAAACAAATCATCCACATATTCTGCCAGAATTTCAGGTGTTTTTGTCACTTTCCCCATACAGGTGACATCTAGTTTCCCCATCACCAAATCCGCTAAAATATGAGTAATCGGTGAACTACCCTTCGGTTTACCCTTCTCCGTTCATACAACCCATAACCGTATTCAAAACAATGGTTGTCCCTGATTCAAAATTTAAGAACACGCAAATATAAATAAAATATAAAGATCATTACAAAGCAAGTTCTTCCGCAACACGTGATATTGGCATGAGTTTATAAAAAGTTTTGTTGGGTATGCTTGTCCCGCCTTTTGTGTACTTAACCTAATACCTGACACTTGTCCGTTTTTCTCTTTTAGGAAACTACATCCATTACCCCTCATGGATTCCAAAGATCCATCATAATCAGCAGCCGCAGTTTGCGTTACACAAGAAAATAAATTATATTCTTTGATTTCCCCGAAGAACTCAGGCGAGAAAAAAATTATATTTCCATATAATACTTGACCAGGAAAAAACACGCTGTATACAAATTAATGATAAAATATAAAAAAAATCTTGTCAACTTTTCGAATAGCGAAAACACCACCAGTGACAAATACAATTCCCTAGTTTCCGGCGAGAGAAAGAGATGAAGATGTCAAGAAGTGCCTGCCTGCATCCTGGCGAAGTTGTGGCTTTAAACTTTATCGTTTAAAGTGTAAATTGCAACCACTTTTTTTGAATCGCAAAAGAGTCTATAAAAAGTTTTACACTGAAAATTAACTTCAGGACGAAGATGGATGATGGTCAACTAAAGTTTTATTGGTTTTAAAAAAAAAATAATACAATCTAACAAACAGGGAACCACGGAAGTTTGTACGCAATCATGAGCAACATAAATGGAAATTACTTTTATTTTATCGCAGTATTTGTGGGGAAGTATGGGCTTTAGGGTGGTTCAAAATCGTATGGTGGTTTTAAAAGTTGCACGATATTTGCTCCACAAATCTATATAATTTCTTTAGTGCCCAAAAATATGTGCACAAAATTTTAGCAACATTAATTAATGTGTAGAGGCCGTGCTTAATCGCAATATGTGGAATTCAAAATTGTTATCTTTTAAGTTTGGATACACATTTGAACTCAGATGTCTTACAAACTTCAATATAACATGGAGTGTTTTAATATTTGGTGACATCGGTGCGATAGAGATATGTTTCACGAAAACTGATTTTCACCAGGTTGAGTTACAACAACAGTTTACTTAAATTGGCTTAAACACTAGTTAGAAAAAATAAATGGTTTCCCATTAAATTCCATGAAAGAATTGGGGAGAGCTACTTACAACCAGTGAACTGTGCGATTTATAATTTTATATTCCTACTGCTTACAAATCACTTATATAGGGTGTTCCAATTTGAGTGGTATGACTTCTTTAACAAAAAAACATACTAATTTTTAAGGAAATTCAAATGTTTGTTATTTAATGTGAAGTACAATCGATACAATTAAGTTCTGAATAAAACGTCTTTCTAAGAGCCTCCACGTCTTCTTTTGCAGGAGTGAATTCGATGAACCCAAGTTTCGAGCACTTTTTCCACTAAATCTGGTCGTATGTCTTGAATTGCACTTTCAATATTGACTGGTAAAGCTTGAAGAGAGTTTGGTGTATTGCTAAAGACCAGTGACTTCAAATAACCCCATATGAAATAGTCTAGTGGTCTTAAATCACAACTTCTTCGAGGCCATTTAATGTCAGAATTTCTCGAAATAATCGAATCTCCAAACTTTTCTCGCAATAATTCTTTTGTTGCTCGTGCTGCATGGCACGTAGCCCCGTCTTGTCTGAACCAGATGTTGTCAAGATCAACATCATCCAATTTCCAATTTAACCCAGAAGATTATTCTTAGAATTTGTATGTGTAACAACTAAAGTTTAATTTCCAACCCCATTTTAAGCTGGTGCACAATTTGATGCACCTCTACTAATTACAATAAAAATGGTGCCAAAATAAAAACACAAAAAAAAACAACTGTTTCACTGGCGGAAGCCGATCGAAAATTTTCCCACACGTCGACATAATTGGTTCTCTTCGGTTTAAAATGTGTGCCAATTTGGATGACTGATCCATTTTTCTCAGGCTCAGTTATTTCAAAAACATCAAAATTTTGTACAAAACTGGCAAATCGAAGAGCTTCCAATTTAATTCTTGTGTTGCGCCGTCGTCTTTGGTAATTCGGTATCGGTACGGAGGTGCTCTAAACTTGCCTAAGTATGAAGTTTCCACCTGAAATGTTAATTAAATCTCAAATTGGGTGGTGTTGGCGATAAAGATTAAGAACAAGGTTATGCGGTCTAAATTCGACGTTTATTAGGCGTAAAATACACCGTGCAACACGAAAAAATATAACCGTATACTGACACCACTACGTGACACCACTACCAGATTTGCCCCAAGTCATGCACTTTTTTTATGGGCCACCAAATATTTGTCATTTTTGCAAAAAACTTATCATATTGTGAGGCTCATATCTTGCAAACCATTCGGAATTTTGATTTACTCTCTAAGGGAAAGTTGTTGCTCTTGTCATAAGGAACATAACATATAGAATCAAAAAAAATTAATCTCAAAGGTCAAAATCGCAAAAAACTTTAAAAAATTCTATTTTTTTACGTTTTTGCCCTGTTCAGGTCCATAGGTAGCAAATCGTTCAAAATTCAACGAAATAATAAACAACAAAAATACAACTAACAACTCAATAAACAACTTTCTGGAACAAATGAACTTCCTAGGAATGATTCTTAATACCGTTAACTTCAAAATTGAGATACTATGCTATCTCAACTTTCCCTAGGAGAGTATATCAAAATTCCGAACGGTTTGCAAGATATGAGCGTGACAAAATGATCACTTTTTTGCCAGAATGACACCGAGGCCCCAAATATTTGGGGGCCCATAAAAAAAGTCCATGACTTTGGGCAAAACGGGGTGACACGGGTGTTTTTTTTTGGCCTTTTATCACGTAGTGGTGTTCGTATATGGTTATATTTCCATGACTTCAAAAATTACACACAGTGTTATTCATCAGCTACCGGTGCACGGATCTTGTGCATGGGAAAGTGGGTTCGATACCTGATCTGGCCACCTCGCTTAGTGACGGCGACGCTATCTGTGAATAAGCTATCCAAAATGCCATTAGGAACCGGTGTAACACTGTAGGTTCCAGCCAGTGAGTGTACATTTAGAACGCGCACAGCTCTCTGGTCGTGAGGACCTGTCCCCAATATTTTCATGTTATGTAATGGAAGCCACTTTTTTCCAGATGCAACACGACTAGAGTGTTCAAACCCGAAACCGAAAACCCGGTGAAACCGATTAGCCGTTCTTAGCTCTTAAATTTTGAAACGTGTCTATTTTCAACTATGATTTTATACTTCAATAAGTTCTAAATTAAAGTTTTAAAATTTTTTTTTATTCAAATTTCCAAAGTAAATAATAGGAATAAGAAGTAAATATGCTTTTCAGAATTTGTTTTTTCAAAATGTAAATTATATTATATTTTTCGAACGATAGTTTTCGAACACTTGTATTATAGTGAATTCCCAATACAAATGAGATTTCGTTTGCATTTAGTTTGATGCGTTTTTCAATACCATCATTCCAAAACCCGCTGATGAAGATCTGTGGCTAGATCTGAAATAGCAAACGGTTTGCCAGGAATCATAGGAATACATTTGCAAAACTCCTTCTAAAAACAAAAATATATCTCTATTAATAGAGAGATTAAAAAATACCAACAAAAAGGCCGAATAAATAAAAATCATCCCTGATGAATTTGAATAACGTGGACCACGACGAAACTGGATGCAATTGTTATTGTATGTAAATATAATTGTGTTGTCTTTTAGGCAACAACAGAAACATTTATCGTGGGTACCAATGGTTCTCTGGAGATGGAAAGAAGTTTCTGCAAATGTTTTCTTATGTGTTTTGCTTGCGATATTTTTCGAACACTTGCATTATAGTGAATTCTCAATTCAAATGAGATTTCGTTTGTATATAGTTTGATGCATTTTTCAATAGCATCATTCCAAACAACAGCTGGTGAAGATCTGTGGCTATATCTGAAATAGCTATACGGTTTGCCAGGAATCATAGGAATATATTTGCAAAACTCCTTTTTAAAACAACTATATCTCTATTAATAGTGATATAGAATGGCCTCGAACTTGAACGATAAGATTGAAAAATATATTATAAATAAATATATTGAACTTAATAAGATTTGCATTCCTGCGCACTGAAAATCTGTATTTTCTTGTTGTTTGGATGCAAATATAACTTGTTTGTAGCTTGTCGCAAATATATTACACTTCAGTCCCAACCCAATGTGTTTGCTTTGTAATATTAGATGTCTGAGATAAAATGATCAATAGGTTATTATATATGTTTCTGTGGCCCAAATGTGACTTTGTTTGTTGAAACCTGCTGACACCAAAAAATCACATGAGGTGTCAGGGGACACTCGGTTGGAACGAAGTTCCTTTCGCTATATATTATGTTAAAAATACAACAATTTAAATGGATCTTTAAGAAAATATACTTTTTGTAAAATAATAAATTTTTTTAAGAAAATTTTTTTTATGGAATGTCTTTAAAAAAAAAAAGTATATTTTTAGGTAGTTTTTGTAAGAATATGTGTTGAGTTGTTCCTAAAAGGTCCTTTTTTAAAGAGAGGCACTTCCTTTATTAAAAAGCTAGAGTTTTTTAAGAAAGGTACTATTTTTAGGAGATGTGCTTTCTGTAAGAAAAACCCATAAGAGTTTGAATTTTTTTACAAATAAGTACTTTTTTTAAAAACAGGTACTTTTTAAAGAAGTGATGGTCTTTTTAGCAAAAGGTTAGTTTTTTAAGAAAATTTACTTATTTTCAAGAATAATTAAAATAAAGGTCGAAAAATTAGAAACAAATTAGAAAATGTACTTTTAAGAAAACGAATTTTTGTAAGAAAATGTATTAGGAAATGTTTTTTTTTTTAAGAAATGAGAAGTTTTTTTAGAATTGGTCCTTTATTCAAGAATAGGTAAATTTTTAAGAGTAGGTACTTATCTTAGGAAAAGTTGTTTTGCGTCACAAAAAAGGTACTCTTTAAAGAAATGGTAGTTTTTTTCAGAAAAGGCAATTTGTTGTAAGAAAATTTACTTTTTTAAGAAAAGGTACTTATTATTCTAAAATATAAAGAAAGTTTTTAAGAAAAGGTACTTTTTGTCAGAAAATATACTGTTTTAAGCAAAGGTACTTCTTTGAGATAAGGTACTTTTTTTAGGAAAAAATTTACTTTGTTTAAGAATATGAACGGGATTTTTTTTGAGAATATTTACTTTTTTTAATAAAAGGCACTTATTTAAGAAAATGTTCTTGTTTTAAACTTCTTTCACTTTGGGTATTCTAAATTTACTTTTTATTGGTTTCAAAACTACAATATATACTAATTATTGGTTACAGGCTCCACCTAGAAAACTTCCCATTAAACAAGAAATTCCCCAACAAATGTGAGACATCTAGTGTAGTCTAGACACAAACCAGAGCAAAAGTAAACGATATAGTTGATAATAGTGAGATGTATAGCATAATAGTGTGAATACAAAAGTTGTTTAATTTTTTTTCATTTAGCCCCCATCCCACAACGTGCGATAAGGGACTTCGTTCCAAAAATGCGACACACAACAAAAAAACAAAGAAGCATCAGATCTTCAATTCAAGAAAGCCTGCTTGCAAACCGTTTTTTTCAGCGTGTGAATCACTCTCACAAATTTTAATATGATTTTCGAGTTTAAGCCAGTTTAATATGAATTTGAAAAAGAAAATATTTTATAATATAAACGCATACCAAATTGGAATATGATTTAAATTAAATAAGAAGTAGAAAACTAAAACATTAATGCGAAATTTTATTTGAGTTGTGAAATTTTGAGTTTTTAACACGAATATGTAACTGAAGTGCTCTCTAAACAGGTACATTGTAAGTGCTTTATGTTTAATTTAATTCAAATCAAAACCCACAAACTGGAAACCTGAAAAATTGACTTTTGGAACAAACTGGAGACCGGTTTTAAAAACAAATACCGGGTTTTGGACACTCTAATCACGGCGTCTTTCAGAATAGTCATACAATTTTAAAAGTTGTTTATTCCAGCCAATGATTTCCCTCTTCGTGGTAACCATTTGAAGTTTAATACTTTATTCGAATTTATAACTGACGTTTCCGTCGGTGGTGCAATGGCTAGTGTGTGCGGCTCTTATGCATGTGAACGCGGGTTCGATCCCTGCTCTGACCACCTTAAAATTTCCTTCAACGACGGCCACCTCGCTTAGTGACGGCGACAATTTCGACTACTTCGCCATGAAAAAGCTTCTCAAAATACCGTTATACAGCTGTACATTAAACGTTTGGAGGTTTTATACAAAAAAAGAAAGCCCGTCATATAACAACAGTTGCTAGAGCTGTCAGTATAAAAACAACTCAAGATCTGTACCTAAAATCAAACATCTTTCAAAACCATTAAAAAGTTTATCATAATTTTGTTAAATAAAAATATTTTTTTTGTAGTTCATTGCCTTTACCTTACGCCCTTATTTAGACAGGAAAAGTAAACACTTCAGTTTCAACTCATTTACGTTTTACATCTGCGCGCATCAATGATGCCTTTTGGATCTGTGACATTCCGACTTTTTGCATCTTAAGCCACCCTAGTAGAGTTGTGTCGCTTATTATGTTTATAGGTAAAGTGGATGTTGGCAAGCCAAACGCAATAAATGGATTTCCATAAAATGTGTAATAAGAGGAAAACATCAGTCATGCTGAAGGTAATGAAAGGTGTTACTGTGCAAAGGGCACATTTTTATTCTTCTTCTTAAATACTTATTGCAGTATTTTGCTATGAATTTAATTCTTTACATTATCAAGTAGGCAAACAAGATGTTACAACAAAAACGCAGATGCTTTATGTAGTCATCTCGCTCATATGGGAAATGAAAGCCCTGCTTTCAACGAAGAACAGATGTCTGAGACCCAGAAAATTATCACCTGACTACATTTTAATGCTATGGGGAATTGTTAAAAACCCACATTTTAGAGAGTGAATGTTGTGTGATACAGTAGGCATAGGCAAATCAAACAGAGTAACATCTAACACTTATCACTCATCAGACCCATAAAAAGTAGCGCAATTCCTGAGAGACATCCTATATAAAGAGGTCACTAGAATCGCATTATAAGTTACCGCTACCGCATTAGAAATTATCACAAGAGGTTCTCAAGCCGCATCAGAGGTTTTATAAACCACATTAAATGTCTCTAACGTACTACAGGTTATCTCAACCGAATCAGGGGTGTCACAACCGAATGTATCACAACCAAAAATGGTTACATTACATAAACACATGTGAAGCAGTGTTGGTTTCCCTGACTAGGACTAAGGCAATAATTAGGTCTTCCTTATTTAGTAAAATTCACAAAGTTTTTAAATTAATTTTTCGACGAAAACAATTCAATATCCCGTCGTGCAATTAATTGATTAATTAAAATGTTGCTAATGCAGGGTTTCCGCCGGGAAGGACTACTACTTTGTTTTGCCGCCATTTTGGTGAATATTATTAGTCTTGATAAATATTAGTCTATTAGTGAAGTAGAGACGTGGCAAATTTATTATGGAAAAATATTCGATAAACCAACGTGTTTTAATCGTTAAAACATTTTATCAAAATCAATCATCGACTACTGTGACGATGAGAAAATTACGTGAAATTTTTGGGAGAAACAACGCGTCAACAACTGACAACGTGACTAATTTCGAAGAAAGAGGGTCTGTAGCTGATAGGCCAAAGTATGGACCACAACGTACTGCAAGATCGGCTAAAAACATTACTGCTGCTCGTTAATTAGTGGGGTTTGTTATTAATCATGAATATTATTTAATCAAAAGGAAGATTATCATATTAATCGTACATATAACCAATCAAAATATTTTAATTATCAATTATTTGACAAATCAGGTTGTCGATTAAAGCTGAGTAATCAATTACTCGCACATCCGTCGTAGATAACCAGGGATCGAATCATCGTATTCATTTCGTATCGCAAACCGCATTCTGGAAGCACGATAGAATTGGAACTTGAATCCTAACTTACAAAGTGGTTACAGGTAAAAGTTTATATCAAAAAAGTTTATATCAATACAAGATGTTTAGAAATATTCATAAAATTGTCTCCTTTAAATCACTTTAGTTATCCAGATTGCGATATGATTCGGATGCGATAATTCAGGGGCAGTATCGATAATTTCGCTAACATCGGCGCCCGGCTGGCCTGGGATGAATAGAGCTAGATGATAGCGGTGAACAGGTTCGCGTTACATTAGCAGTGGTGGTTGATAGTGGCGTATGCAATTTCGACATCTACCTAGGTAGTCGGCGATCGAGACCTGGCTTTGGTTACCAGTGAAGTGAGCGCAGTTAATGGTCGAAGACTTCAGCTTGGGTCTAACTCAAACCACGAAAGACGGCAGGTAAGGTGGTTGAAGATAATCGCCAAAGGCATCAAATTGTGGGCTGCTACATACCGGAATTTGGTGCAATCGACTACGGTTAATTGCGTAAATCAAGACTGATAGAGATCAGGAAGAGACACAACGGTCGTATGTACTAAGTGGGTAGCTGCAGATGTACCGTCAATAGAAGTAACGAAATTCCCTCATGGAAATATACCCAAGTATACGTGCGAAACGTCGTCTGATGGTCAAACTTTCCATTTACTTGTCAGTAATATATTTTGGGTTCCTTGCTGGACGTCAAACCTAGACATGGGGCTGATTTTTATAGCAAACACCAATATTTTTATAGCAAATTCCTTTCGTCTCTGTCCCGCGACTGTCAACGGTATTAGAGCATTAGAGGCGAAATCGTATATTACAATACCGATCGTTTGCAACACCTATCCATAGCAATGTTGTAAGATCAAACTCTACGATCCAATTACAACAGGACATTTAAAATAGGTGGTCAGGCATTGTTCGAACGCTGAAGGAAATAGCCATGGAGGTCTTTGACGAGAATATTTATGTGAGTAATCCTTGTATTATTGCAGAACCCTGGAAATTCGAAATCGTGAACACCTACACAATTGGCATACGCAATCCAAGACAACAACGTTGAAGAGGTAGTTTGAATCAGACTATCGGTAATCAGCTTGAAAAGTGGGTTATATGGACCGTTCAGATTTCGACAATTGCGTGAATAATATAGCGGAGGAAACTGAAAAAGCTACAAGTAGACATAAACTACATATTGTGAACTCTTCAATAAAAAAGCTGAGCGGCAACAATATCAGGAGTACTGCATCGTTAAGAGCTAATGATGGCACGTAAACATAATCACTTGATAAGCAACAAGAGTAACGGTGGGCATTTTTTACGACACAAACTAGACTTCTGGATGGTGAAGATCAATATACCTCTTCGGCAGTACACTCACGTCGCAACCCGAGAAGGGATATTTCAACGGAACCTTGTCGCAAGCAATGATCGAGGCGGCGCTGGGGCACTGAGGATAGTATTCCAGCGGAACTGTTACAATGTGGTGCATCAGCGTTAGCAGGTGTCATTACGTCTGTCATTTGAAGTGCATGGATGGACGACGAACTCCCTACCGAGTGAAAAGATGGAGTGGTTATCACTATCTCGAAAAAATGATATCTAACGCTGTGCAGGAACTGGAGACGTATTACATTGATCAATCAGGCAAAGAAATGGCGACCATTATACTTAAGCCGATCTCTCCGTTGCTAGAACACACTGTGCGGAACGAGCAGCCGGGTTGCAGGCCTGGTCGTTTGTGTGCCGTTTGTGTGAAGACACTCTGTGCAATCGTAGAATATGAGTTGAACTACACTCGCCTTTGTTCCAACTTTTCGTTGACTTCGAACAAGCCTTTGATTGTGTACACCGTAACCCAATTTGGCCATATTGCCCAAAAAAAGGGACCTGGTAAGATAGTACTCATGATCTGTACAGTGATGGAGCGTATAAAGTTCGTTTTAATGGAAATGAATGGCAACATTTCACCAAACCTGTGAAAATTAGACAGTAATATAACTTTGTCCACCACATTATTTTTTCTACATATGGGAAATGTAAGAGAGGCAACTAATGCAGAGGTACCAGTCGGCATTCAGTGGGGGGGGTGTACGAACCTCTACATGATGTCGGCTATGCAGATGACATTTGTCTAATGGCCCACAAATTAGATGACATCGAGGCCGAGTTAAACAACCCCACCGAAAATGTCAAGAAGAATAAGATAATGCGTATTCGGATAGAACGGAGTACTCCACTAACAGTTGAAAGTTCGTTAATTGACGACTTGGATTCAGTCAAGTATTTTGGATGCAAGATTGGCAAGGATGGTGTCTCCGCAGCGGATATAGGTGATCGTGTATATAAAACCCACGATGCATTTTAAACCTAAGCAAAATCTGGCGCAATAAGAGGATATTGTAAAAGATGTAATTGCCAATATTCAATTTCAGTGTGAGGTCTGTATTGATGTACTGTTGCACTACTTGGAGCTTGACGACGCTGTCAATGAAGAAGGTGCAAAAGTTTATCAGTTGTTGTCTGAGAAAAATATATTCAAAAGTTCGTTTAAGATACTACAAATGTAGTTTTGGGCATGTTTGCTAGAACTGTAGCATTACTTCGTAAGGGCAAAGAATTGCTCGATGTAGCGTGCTCGCTTATCGATAGGGAATATTTCACAACAAAAAAACCAAAGATGTGTTAACACATTTTTGTTACTCGATACCTCTTCGATGTCTATGAACACATTAGAAAATGTCACATTGGAAAATAAAACAAGAATATTTTTTGTGATGAAGGCTCTTTTGCTATTGCACTTTCTTTTTCCTCACATCTGCTTTTACATTAAATGTAATATTATTAAAAAAAATAAAGCAATATTTAGCTCACTGAAATAATTGTTTTTGGCTAAATGAAAAAATTTTAAACAACTTTTTTTAACTACTTTATTACAACCCATTATTATCAACTGTATTGGGTACATTTGGTTTGGTTTGGTTTAAAGGGAAGTTTGCTAGGTGGAGACTGTTTATTACATATTGTAGTTTTGAACCCAATAAAAAGTATATTTAGAAAATCCAAAGTGCAAGACTGGCAAATCCGTGAAATACAACCCTGAGCATGGGTTTACATGTGGCAGCAAACTTACTCTTACACTCGTACTTTTGGTTTGGTTTGTGCCTAGACTAACATATGGTGGGATATTTGTTGTTTAATGGGAAATTTTCTATGTGGAGCCTGGTTATTACGTACTGTAGTTTTGAACCGAATAAAATATAAATTTAGTAAATTCAAAGTGAAAGAAGTTTAAAAAAATAAAATTTTCTTAGAAAACGTAAATTTTCTCAAAAAAAAAATTCCTATTCATATTCTTAAACAGAGTACCTTTTCTTAAAAAATACCTTACCTTCAAGAAGTACTTTTGCTTAAAAAAGTATATTATCTTATAACAACTTGCGTTTTCTTAAAAACTACCTTTCTTCAAAGAGCACCTTTGTTTGTAAAACAAAATAACTTTTCTTGAGATAAGTACCTACTCTTAAAATTGTATATGGTATTTCGTAAAAAAAAGCTTTTCTTAAAAAAAAAAAAAATTACAGCAGACAGTTGTCCGAGGCCTTCGGCCACGGACTGTCCCTGCAGGCTGTGTCAGAGACACGGCCATTAAGTTTAACGTAGAATACGCCATCCGATAAGACAGAAAACATATATAACAATAAATTCACCTGCTTATATTATTTATCATTTATTGTTATATATGTTTTCTGTCTTATCGGATGGCGTATTCTACGTTAAACTTAATGGCCGTGTCTCTGACACAGCCTGCAGGAACTGTCCGTGGCCGAAGGCCTCGGACAACTGTCTGCTGTAATTTTTATATTTACCAACGGCATTTGATTCAAGTCCGTTTAAAAAAAAAATATTATGTTCAATTTTTTTAAACTTAATTTAATTTATGTATTTTAATTAATATTTTTATTGAAATAAGTTCTGCGAATGTTGAGAGGGCCGCCCTAATATTAAAAAAGGTTTACCTTATCGAGTCTTCGCATTAGCATTCGAGCGTTGTGTGAAAGCTTTACGCTTTACAATTCAAAATTAATGTTACAACAGCTTTATTAAATTTTAAAAAAATGCATCTAGCCGTTTCCTCAAATTCAATGAAATAAAGATTACAACAATAACAACCTGACATGACTCCTCATACCGTAAGGTAAGACGTATTCTACGTCAAAATACTTTCTCCTAAAAAAATATATTTTCTTACAAAAATCCCTTTTCTTAAAAGAATCTTTCTTAAAAATAAAATAATACCTTTTCTTTTATTTTCTTGAGATAAGTAGCCTTTCTGAAAATAAGTAAATTTTCTTAAAAAAATAACCTTTTCTTAAAAAAGTACTTCTTTGTAAAAAATATTCCTACTCTTACGCTTTCCTTACAGAAAGTACTTCTTATTAAAAATGGTAACCTTTCTTAAAAAACTTAGCTCTTAATAAAAGAGGTAGCTCTCAATAAAGGAAGAAACTTTTCTTACAAAAGGGACCTAAAAATATACTTTTTTTAAAAAAATACATTCAATCAATAAAAAATTTTTTAAAATTTTTTTATCGTTTTACGAAAAGTATCTTTTCGGTGGTGCAATGCTTAGTGTGCGCGGCTCTTGTACATGAGATCCTGGGTCCGAACCCTGCTCTGACCACCTTCAAAAAAATTTCTTTCGGCGGTGGTCACCTCGCATAGTGACGGCGACACTATCGAGTATATAGCCTTGAAAAACTTTCTCAAAATACCGTTCGGAATCGGTGTAAAACTGTAGGTCCCAATTATTGAGTGAAAACTGGAAAGCGCACAGCTCAGTGATTCCTTCGTGGGATGTAATGGGAAACCATTTATTTATTTTTTTATCTTTTCTTAAAAATCCATTTGAATTACAGTATTTTTCAACAGGCGCCTTAGGCGTGTTGGAACTAACTAGTACATAATATAAGGGAAAGGAACTTCGTTCCAACCGGGTGTCCACTGCCGCCTCATGTAATTTTTTGTTTTGTCCTAAAGCGAGGCGTGTTGGAACTAACTAGTACATAATATAAGGGAAAGGAACTTCGTTCCAACCGGGTGTCCACTGCCGCCTCATGTAATTTTTTGTTTTGTCCTAAACCGAGCGACGACAAAAAGTATTGAATAGTATAGAGAACTTATTGCACTCTTTTTCCGCTCTCATGTACAGAGTCTGGGTAAAAAAAAAATTAACGTATCTTATTCTCTTTATAGAATATTTCAATATAAGTACACCATTTCGACAATAATATTACACAAAACAATACAAAAAGCATAAATGTTTCAAAAGGCATCAATGTTTCACATCAAAATTATAAATGGACCAGGTTATGAAAAAAAGAGGGTAATACGTTTTGAATCATTTGCCAGATGTCGCCAGTGCTTTTGAGTTATACAATTCGTTCCATGATATCTCTATACTATTTAATACTCTTTGGTGATGACGACTTGTTTGTTCGTTACCGCTACATCAATACCATCATACTTAGTTTCAAGCAGAGATTATTGTTGTACAACTACCACGTATGTGATGCTAAAGCTGTGTGTTGTTTGCATGTGTTTAATTTGATATAGATGTTAACACATCAAAAATCAATTTTAAAATCGGTTTACAAGTGAGGACTTTAGTGAACATTCAACAAAATTGGCGTTTAACAAAAATGAGTTTCAGTAAAATTTTTTTTTTAAAAATCGAAGTCTTCTCTGCTGGAAGGGTTGTCCCATCCCCCAGTTGCGAAAATTTAAAGTTTGAAGTTTAGAGTTTCAAATTTAACATTGCCTACCACGTCACGAAAATATATGACCCAAACATAATTTTCAACTTTATTTTTTATTTGTAGATTATACAGAACTTTGCTGCAATACACTAAATGGTTTACGAAATTAAGCTTCATCCCCATAGTTATGGAAAAAATTTTTTACTAATCGGCCTCAGGTTGTCTATTGGCAATTATGTCAAGCCCACGCAGTAGTTGTTTTTCAAATCGATTAAAAACCGCAGTCTGCGTCGAATGTTGCCCACCAAAACCGAATTTGTCAAGTTATAAGCAATGGTAAAGCTACAGTTCAGTATCGCTGTAAGGCTCTTCTAGGTCCCAATCAATGAGGCAAGAAATAGAAGGAGCACAGTCAACTCGTTGCGAGAGGCTGTATCCTATTCCTTCATGGAATGCAGTGGGCACGTAACTCAGTATGTTCTGAAAATTAGAAAGTCACTGAGAGATCCAAACAGCACCAGGCAAATATTTGGCAGCAGCCGTCTAACATTTGAGTTGTGTCCTGGCAGAGTAAACACATTCGCTTTATACTAGGCCGGATCAATAAGTCCGTAACTTTTCATACTTCCCTCATAGTTATATGAAACACAACACTGCTCCTATCAAGAACCACCTGTTAGTAGACTACTGTCAAATTTTGAGCAAGTTCCGTCATATACTTTGCGTTCAAAAGCTGTTCAAAACATACAAATGGAAAAAAGTGGAAAAAAGTGAATTTCGAGTGCTCATTAAACACTGTATTTTTTGCGAAAAAAAAACCGTCAATAAAGCCAAGAAAAAGCTTGATAAATACTATGGGGAAAATTGATAAATCAGTGGGGTTTAAGAAAGCTGTCTGCAAGATGGGAGCTGCGTTTGCTCCCAATTGACCATAAACGCACGGGTGCACACGTGTGTAGTCTCAATGGCAAAATTCAATGAATTGGGCCACGAATTGGTACCTGATCCACCATACTCTCCGGGTTTAGCCCCCAGTGACTATTTCCTATTTCCAAACCTAAAGAAATGGCTCTGTAGAAAGGGATTTAGCTCCATCGATGATATTATTGATCAAACAAATGCCTATTTTATGAAACTCAAAAAATCCTATTTTTCGGAAGGGATACAACTAAGTATACTGAGCTAAAAGGAGGTTATGTTGAAAAATAAATATTTTTTTGCAAAAAAAACTGTGTTCTTTCAAAAAGTCACAGGCTTATTGATCCGCCCTCGTAAATATTTAAAACCTAAAACATTTCATCTTTTATTTGTTTAAATGTATAAATCTTTTCAATTCAAGTTGAAACAAATATTTCTACTTTTTTTTTTTTTTTTTTGATTTTGTAAATGGATGTAGACACAAAAATTGGGACATGCGACAGTTCAAGTTGAATGGTCCTTAAAAATTCGTAAAACGTCAAAAAAGCGAATTAACTTTCATCAGCCCCATATTCCATTAAAACAAATAATATCACTTGTCCCTTTTGTGATTATTTTCGGGGTTGTTTGTTTCGCTTAGCATAAAAAGATTGTGAAAAGTCTTAAAATATAATGTTAATTGGCTATGAAATTTAAATCAGTTGGAATTTGTTGATTTTCCAGTTATTTTGTATAAAAGGCTAAAGCTCTTTTCTTTCGCATCGTCTGTTTTTCTACGATAACTTGGCTAATTGCATTAATTGTCTGAAATTTTTTAATTCTTTTATATTTGGTGATGTCTAAAATTTAATTAGATTTTTTGCTCTGCTGTAGACGCCACACACCAGAAAATGTATTTAAGTAATACAAAAGAATTTCTATTGCTGACATGAATGAGAATATTTTATGTTCATTTTGGGTCTGTATTTGAGTTTTGCTCCTTTGTTCCTTTAGAAACCCATACATTTCTTGTTGTATCCTACATAAATGCATTTTAAATTGCCTAAGTTAACATTGTAATTTTATAAAGTCCTATAAAGTCATTTAATTTAATAAAATTAAATTTAAAATATGTTATTTTTTAAACAATTTACAAATTAAACCGAGAGGTATTAAAGTTTTGTATCTCTTCCTATAGCCATGAAAGTGTAAATTTGTTTTAAAATTTATTCCAAAAAACTTTTGAACAAAAATTCTCAAAATTTTACTATGCTTATATTGCTTCCTTTGTGCCGTAGTTGTTGGCGTTAGTTTGCTTTTGAGCCAAGTAAATACTTTTAGAGTATCCATATAAATATAAGCTACAATTTTGTTTCAAAACTTTAGTACAAAATGCAATGGTCAGTTAGTTTTATGTAAGATATACGGAAATGTTAACTGGAATTAAACGCATAAAATTTCTTTTAATAGAAATGCACTTTTTTTTAACTGTCCTTATATATAAGGCGTCATATGTTCATGAGTCTATGATCACCTATTCGGCTTCACATATACCCTGCAGAAATGAATTCGAAGGTATTAAACCCCAAAATCCTTGTAACTCAATTCAGTGACTAACGTGTTAGACGGCCAAAGAAACATCACAGCCTGGATCTTCTATTTCGGACATAAATATAGCAACCACAAAATAAATTACAAAACAATGAAATAAAATCTTGATACCCCTAAATTCACGGACCTTATTAAATTAATATTTCAACGTATCTTTAATCCAATTTAGTTTTCTCAATCACAACATCAATAAACGGATTCTTGTTCCTTATGGTGTATAGCTTACTTGGTGAACACTTGAGCCGAATCGGACAACTCTAAGCCGTGCCACATTTTAGTCAAAGTTTTCGGATTTTGACATTTTGGGTGAAAATTCGTATACACTAGAAAATCTTCACTCCTCGGTGCATTTGAAAAAAAAAATGCACATTGGTTTAGATTAACCTGAGTATAAACTGGATAAAAGTTTGAATAATATCCGACCACTGAAAGGGCTCCAATTTTTAATTTGAAAAAATTTGTAATTGTTAACAAAAATGTAAATTTGGGTTTTTCGGATTTTTGCCAAAAATTGTATCTAAATGAAAAAAATATTTTACTTGGATTCCAATGCCTTCTAAAAGAAGTCAATACGCTTCGAATAAGCTATAACACGATATATTCATGCAACGGTTTCATGGTGTTTGACTAAAATGCGGCACGCCTTTGAGTTGTCCGATTCGGCTTAAAATTTTCACCAAGTCAGTTTTAAAATCTGAAGTTGTTTTTTCATTGCCACCCTAATGTATATGTATGTTTGTATGTTATCTTAGGATGTCTTAAGTATTGTTGTTCTCGCTGGAGTTCAACAATTAACGTCATATTATTAAGTGGATAGAATGTAAATAAAAAATTTGATAAAAAAATTTAAAATTCAGTGATTCATCCAGTGAAGTTATGTGTTTAACGTGTGTTGTCTTCAATAAATTGCACGCAACTAACTGCCAAGTGTAGCAACAACAACGGATGATTGGGCTTTGTCATTATATTAATATTGAAAACAATTATTTCAACGAATATAGCAGCAAAAATTAATAAAAGATATTTACCATTATGCGGCGTCGACTGCCGTGGATTTGATTCAGCGATAATACTTAAATACAAATGCGCGTCCAGAATAAGTTGAAATAGAAAGTATCCCTTATATGTAGGACTTGCTCTTATGGTTTTCGACATATCTGGAAAAATATTTTAGATGTGTTAACATCTATAGGCACGGGTAGGGAAATCTATCACAGTGAACACATGCAAACAACACACAGCGTTAGCATTACATATGTGGTTGTTGTACAACAATAGTCTCTGACTGAAAATAAGTATGATGGTATTGATGTAGCGGTAGCGAGCAAACAAGCAGGCCATCGTCGCCAAAGAGTATTGAATAGTATAGATAACTTATGGAACGAATTGTATGACTCAAAAGCAATGGCGACATCTAGTCAATGATTCAAAACGTATTACTCTCTTTTTGCCAAGACTTGGTCCATTCATAATTTCGAAGTGAAACATTGATACCTTTTGAAACATGCTCTTTTTCAGACACTCTACATGAGCGCCACAAAGGAGTGGAATAAGTTCTCTATACTATTCAATACTTTTTGTCGTCGCTCTGTTTGTAACAAAAATAATTATTTCAGTTAGCTAAATATTTCTTTATTTATTTCAACAATATTACGTCTAATGTTAAAGCATTAAGAAAATAGAAAGTGCAATAGCAAAAGAGCCTTCAGCACAAAGGCTCTTTAGTTTTTTAGTTTTCGATGTAACATTTACTAATGCGTTCATAGAAACGGAACAGTTATCGTGTAACAAAAAGTTCGACGACCGTGAGTTCGAACACTCATTGATTTTTTGGAACGAAGTTCCTAATCGATGGGGGTTAAATGAAAAAATTTTAAGCAACTTTACCGTATTATGCTATGACGCAATATTCAACCCAGTATTATTCTTCATAGGATTTCGTGATGTAGTGTTCGATAGTTGTACCAATTCGTGTTGTTATTTTACTTTATTGCATACCTTTAGACATAATTGGTAATTATTACCTAATTTGTATAGTCAGGGACGTATATGAGGGTTGTTTTCTTTCATGTTGGCTTTGTGATAGTCATGTCCATGTGAAGTGTGCTGGCTTCAATGGAAGGCAGTATGACATAATTACGGCTAAGAGAAGCGGGCTTCGCTGAATATGTTGGCAGTGTAGGGAATTCGATGTTGAATTTTATAAGCTATTTAAGGAGGCCAATTAAGGACTTCAAAATTAAAATTTTGATGTTGTCTCTATTAGTTCGAAACTTAAATCCTTGTGACATATGTTTGATACTTTTAGATGACCTGAGGACATCTCGTCCTCCCTAAGACGGAATAAAAGCTTCTAGTGATTGTAATTTAATTGTACAAGTAACTTAGATAATTTGGATAGTCTTTTCTTATCTCCGAAACAGTCGTCGACTGTTGTTCCTTCATCCACAGAAGTCATTGTCTCCAGTCTCTCCAGATCGGATTCTGGATTATATTTAATAAACATCTATGTTGCATTTGTACAGCTTTATAAATTCAATTGGTTGAAATCAATTTAACACTCATATAAGATAACAATGTACTGAAAAATTTTTAATAAAAAAATTACATAAATATCGTATTATTTATATACTAAAGTCTATGGTCTAATTAAATTAAAAATTTTTTTATACAACATTATTTTTAAGATAGCCACCTTAATTTTTTGGTTTTTGACGTTAGTGCAATATCTTTATGCGATATTGTGTCTAAAATCGCCGACATTGAACATTGTACTTTTTACCGCTTAAATATTCTTTACACGAAAGTAGAGGCTCTTAAACATTTCCTTTCGAATATCCTTAATTTTTCCATTAACGCCGGCGATACGTTGAACTAGACAGGACAACCGTATGTTATGACAGGACGAATTAACGTTTGATACATCATAGTTTTGACACGGTAATTTATATGTTTCGAATGAAAAAGATGCCGGTATATTCTACAAAAAAAGGTTTCCTTGCCTTTGAGACTATCTTCTTTGTATGTTCATATAAGTATAAGTATTTGTCCAGGTACACCCCTAGATATTTAATTTTGTGTTTGTTCTCAATGCTCGTATTCGAAAGGTTTGATTTGATTCCGAAATGTTTCCAATTCCGTTTCACATCGTTATTACATTTTCATACTGGTGGCCGAAATACTATAGTCTCAAACTGGTTAGTGTTTATTTTGAAATGCCAACCAAGGGCATACTCCTCGCCCATGTTGATTGAGTTTTGAAGTCCTTCACTAATATAAGATATTGTCTTATCAGAATGATAAATAACAATATAATCGGTGAATGCCGACTAGTTTGATTATTATTGTTTTCATCGAAATCCTTATACGAATGTATTGATTCTAGAAAAGCTCCTGTTGAGCCATGCATTTCCTCTTGGTCACGTACTACTGCGTTGTCGGAATTATCCTTTTCTAGATCTTGCGTGTTTATTCCAGCTTTTCTTAGTATATTCCGTTCAGATTCGTGCACAACTATTTTAGTTAAATTCAGTGGTTTAATTTTCTAAATATTTTCTTGTCTTGGAACATTCCTACTGGATCGCTATGATCTAATCCCTCCAGGTTTTCCTAAATTTTTTTTTTTACCTATTAATATAAAATTTTCATTCAATAGTTTTTTAATCAATATGAGTTTTGCTATTAAGGTGTTTAATGATACTTGTGTAAGTCTTGTTTCTAATCTATTGTCCGTTTATCATCGTTAATATTTTACTTCTTTCTCAGTGTAATTTTTAAATTATGCTGTTAGAAAATTTTTGAAAGGCATCTTTGCCTTTAAATTTTTGTGCCGTACTTTCAATGAACTTTGATATGAGAAAGTGTAATATATCTTTTAATAAAAGAAGTACATCTCTTTAAAAAACGACCTTTTCGGGAAAATATAATACATATTCTTACAAAAAGGACTTAACAATATACTTTTTTCCAAACTAACTGCCAAAGTCACGATCTCGAAAGAAAACCTAAGCGAACGAAAGCCAGTCACTCACTTTCGTTCTACTCCCAGGCCTTAAATGTTATTGTGTGGTTGTGTGTTTGCAAAATCGGAAGCCACTAACTATTTTCACTGTCGGCTAGGCGATCGACAATGTTAAAACCAATCACTAGTCTTTTGGTTGTCGCATAGCTGGAAAACAAATAAAAGCTTGAAACAAAAACAATTTATACGAGTATAGAATTCAATGGAAGAAACACAATGGACAGAAAATAATGTCATTATAATAAATTTGTTATTAAAATATATTTGCCTTTCAGCAGAAAAACGTCAACGTCAACAGCATCTGCAGATTCTGGTTCCTGGTACTCTTCTCTCTCGTTTCGAAATTAAATGACGAACGTCAACTTTATGTTATTGCTTTGAACAACAACGACACAAACACACGTAAAACCATGCGAACGACAAGTCGAAACATAGTGACTCGCTTTTTGAAACGAGAGTGAGTGACTGGTTTCGTTTGCTTGGATTTTGTAGGGGAGGGTATAAGTGGGGTCCGATTTTGTACTGAATTGAATATGTTTTCGTTCGCTTGTTAGTGGCTCCCAAATCAGCTGTTTGTTGCATAGAAAGAAAGCAAACGTTAACGCTCTACATCGTCACTTTGGCTGTAGAATACATTCTGTAAAAAAAATTCTTAAAAAAGTTTATCATTTTACAAAAAGTGTCTTTTCTTAAAGATCCATTTAAATTATCGTATTTTTTCATATTTTTCAGCGGGCGCCTTAGCCGTGTTGGAACTAACTTGTTCATCGTATATAGCGAAAGTATCTTAGTTCCAACCGGGTGTCCCCTGACACCTCATGTGATTTTTATTTATATTATGTACAGCCCTCTTTTGTTTGCTGACTTAAAGTGAAATTTTAAGTAGAATATTTTTTCAAAACACAGCAACTCCGTAAAATGCAGTTTTGTGGGAAATTAAACGAAATTAAAGAAATTAACCCTTAAATGGACTTTCAGTTTAGAATTATTACAACAAACCCCGAGAAATTTAATAGAATATGCAAAGAGGTAGGTAAATATTTAAATATCAATAAATAAATCATTTAAAATAAACTACAAAACATTCATTGCTGCAATGAAACAAAATCATTGCATCATTGAAACAAATTTATAGCAACAATGATACAAATTCAGTGCAGTAACAAAACAAGTTGAGTGCAGTCATAAAACACTTCAATTGTAGCAAACAAAACAAATTCATTGTAGAAATGAAACAAGTTCATTGTAGCACTGAAATTAGTCCATTGTAGTAATGAAGAAAGTTTATTGTAGCCATGAAACAAGTCCATTGTAGCCATGAAGCAAGTTCATTGTACCAACGAGACAAATTTATTGCAGCAATGCAACAAATTAATTGCAGCAATGAAATAAATTCATTGCAGCAATGAAATATTTTCATATCAGTAATGAATAAAATTTGTTGCTGCAATAAACATATTCATTTCAGCAACAACCATAACTTTAATAAACACATTTTCGTAGCGGGAATGAAACTAAAAGTTAGCTCACTTACGATGACAAAAGTCGTTAAGGCGGTGAACATTTTCGTTGGTTTGACGTAGGTTTTCCGTTCAGTATATGAATATCTAAACTAATAAATGATAGCCTGTATTTTTTGCTACATAAAAAGCATGATCAAATCTGGGCCTAAACTTGCTGGTAGCAGAAACGAAGGGTTGGAATTTCATGTAAGTGGACTGAAATAATTTCCAATATCTGTATATTTAACCTCCTTGAGATGGCTCAAAAATATATGCATTTAATAAGACAATACAAGAAAATGTTTTGTGCTTCTCTAACTTGTACCACTTAAATGATTTAATCAGTAGTTGTTTTTCTGTACAGATTTCCTGAAATATCTCTTGAATTAAAACAACACAGGAGAAAGTTTATTTTCAAAGTTACGTAGACCCCGAGTGACCCTTTGCCTGTTTTCCAAACTACCTTGTATTATCGGACATAATATAACACAAATAATGCTGGTTATAGTACGACTAACCAGATGTAACTACTTATAAATCAAATTTTTCCGAAGCGGCACGATGCGAAAAGTAACTTCAAGAATTTCCAGATTAAAGTTCACTGTAACTGATTTATCAGCTCCGTCCTACATCGCTGGTAAAAGACGGAGTCGGGCGTTAAGTTCAACCACTTCAATACCAAATAAAATATTAAATTATAAAAGAACTACTGCAAGATATCAAATATTTAATTTTGTTTTTAGAATTTTGCTGTTGTAAAAATTTTATTTTTCTTTGTCCTAGTTAGTTTTGCTTTTAGCAATAGTTCAATAGTTTTTCCATCCTCTGTATTGTAGAACGTATAGCAGTATTCTGCGTTTTATATTTTTTTATGCACACTAGTACCAAAACATGTTATAGGGAGTTACGAAGAATTTCATTGTTTGGTTTTGACATTTTTTTTTTTTGGATTTGCTTTATTCTGTTTGAGCAAATCTATAAAAATGTAAATTTATTTAGCTGTTCATTTGTAGGGTTTTATAGTGCGATTGTAATCAATTTTATTTCAAAAATAAACAAAGAACAAAAACATCCTTCCCCAATTAAGCTAAATCTCATATTTTTATTATAATTTTTGTTTTGTAGTTTTGAAAATGTAAAACACAAACCCAACAGTTATTTTAGGTGTAAAATTCACACAACACAGGTTTGCTAAAATATGGCGAATTTTATTAACTTCATTTTAATTGAGTTTATTCGCAAGTTTTTGTTTGTTATCTTATCTATATAGTATAAATTTTTCTGTTTACTCAAATATTTAGTTGAATAGAATTATTTAAATTAATTGCTGCACAATTTTTTACATAAATACTTTGTACTTTTTTATTTATTTTGTTTTTTATTTATTTTCATTGAATTTGCAATTAACCGAAGCGTATAAGTTATGCATGACACTTTATTAAATTAAATATTAATAATACGCACAGGTGACCAGGTTAATAAAATGTTGCCACTTTTTTGGAATTTGTATTGGTTTTTTATAGATGTATTTGCTGCGCATATTTGTTTAACAGATTACCGGTTAAAGTTGTATTGGTTTTGGTTAACAAGTCTCTAGTAAATTTGTTTTATTTGCTACAAATGTTTACCGCATTAAACTTGTTTGGTTTTATTTGCAAATTGATATCAGTTATTTTGTAATTGTTTCGTCCATGTGAACCGTGAATACAAAGTGTATTGTTTACTCGAGCGTCTGATTTATTAGTGGCAATTTATTTCAATATTAATCATAAGCATAAGTGGTTCGAAAGTGTAATTTGAAAGACAAATTAATTTGTTATATGACGGGAAATGAATTAGATATTGAATGAATGAATTAATTATTTAGATAATATGTACAAGGTGGCGCAAAAGTAACCCCCTTATCAGAAAATGCTATAAATTTTGCGATTGGCCCCTAATGTCAGTTCTTTTTTGACATTTGTGTAGTAAACACAAGCGAAATACACGTTAATAAACAATGTTACGCTACACTGCTCCAGAACGCGGAATATTGCTGACTATTTATTTGACCAATAATCGGTCGGTGACTTTGGCACACCGTGAATATCGTCGCAGATTTCCTGGCCGTCCAACGCCTGCTGGTGAAACACTGCGGACGTTTAGCCGCTCGCCTCGAAGAGACTGGCACAACACGAGATGCTGCCAGACGTGGCAGACCCCGCAGTAGCCGTTCTGCAGAGAATATTGCTGGTGTAGCCGAGGATGTCATGGATGCGCCGTCGACATCGACCAGACGACGTGCCACGCAAATGGGTTTCAGTCGACGGTCTTTACAGAAAATTTTGGTACAAGATTTGAAGATGTTTCCGTACAAAGTCCAGCCGGTGCATCAGCTGTTAGCTGCTGACCGCCAATCGCGTCTAACATACGCTCAAGCCATCCTTAATCACCACCAAGAGAAAGATGATTTTTCATCAAAAATAATCATGAGTGATGAGGCCCATTTCCATCTTAGCGGGTACGTAAATAAGCAAAATTTATGCTTCTGGGGCACTGAAAATCCGCGTGTAACCCACGAAGAGCCATTACACCCGCTCAAAGTCACTGTATGGTGTGCTGTTTTCGCTGGAGGAGTCATCGGACCTTTTTTCTTCGAAGACGTCGCGGGCCAAACGGTTACTGTGAATGGTGAGAGCTACAGAGCAATGATCAACGAGTTCTTTTTGCCGCAACTTGATGAATTGGGATTGGAAAACATGTGGTTCCAACAGGACGGTGCAACGGCACACACTGCACGTGCCACTACCGATATGCTGAAGGATGCATTTCCCGAGCGCCTAATCTCCCGTTTTGGCGATTTGCACTGGCCAGCAAGATCGCCTAATTTGGCCGCTCCAGACTTCTTTTTGTGGGGCTTTTTGAAGTCGCGGGTTTATGTCAACAAGCCTCAGACTCTTGCAGCTTTTAAAGACAATATCCATCAAGAATGTGAGGACGTATCGCCGGAAGTTTTGGCCAAAGTGATGGAGAATGCCATAAAAAGGGCTCAAATGACAATCAACTGTGGCGGCGGCCATTTACATGACATCATATTCTCGACTTGATGTAAAAAAAATTAAACGACCAAATAAAAATAATCCACAAGAAGAATCAAAGTTTTTCATTCTTTTTTTCAAATTACAGCCAAAAAACATTGGAAGTTTACTTTTGCGCCACCTTGTATAATATTTTCTTTCGTGACTTTTATTCAATTACTGAGAATTTATTTGTCGGTACAAAAACAGATAAGAATTTAATTGAGAATGCGAATTTGTCAATTGTCATCGATTTTAATTATTTTCTGTGCTCGAGAAGTGTTCTTCAAATACTACAATTACAGAAGAATGTAAGTAGATTGAAGATATTTTCGTTTTCTCGGACGGACCTATAATTTCACCCACTTGGTGAAAAAAAACACCCATTTAGTGATGCCTAGAAACAGCCATGTGTGTGTACTTGGGATGCTGAACGGGATTGATTTTAAAAAATCCCGGGATTTTCCGGGATTTTTCGGGATTCTATTTTTAAATTTTTTTAGGAATAGGTCTATTTGACGGCTTACACTCCAAAAAACAACCACAAGAGGGGTAGAATACATTATTCTAAGCAAAAAAGTAAAATAACAAAATCGGGGCAAATGCATAGCTTCGGAGTTATGGGCCCCGAAATTTCGGATATGTGAGAGGGTTATGGCGTTAACGTACGATATATAGCCATTGATATCATTTGCCATTGTATAAAACAATTCAAAACAAACTTATTAAATGATGTAGCACTTTTTGATAAGTCGCTTAGTTATCGGATGTTGACATTTAGAAAAATTATCGATTTTTTTAATTTTCTCAAATAAAAACAAAAATTACTTTAAAAACATCACGCGATTTTTCTAAAAATTTTTTTTCAATCAAAAACAAAAATTATTTTAAAAAATTTTAAATTTTTGTTTGAGAAACGTAAACATCCGATAACTCGATAACTAAGCGACTTATCGGAAAATGCTACATAATTTTTTGTGTTTGTTATGACTTGTTTTGTACCAAAAATTGATATCAATCGCTTTACACGGTACGTTAGTGGAAAAAGTATGCGAAATGTCGGTGGTCCTTAACTCCGAAACTATGCATTTGCCCCGATTTTGTTATTTTACTTTCTTTGCTTAAAATAACATGTTCTACACGACGCAATAAATTTTTTAATTTTTGGAGAGTAAGCCGTATAATAGACATACATATGCCAAAATTAACTTACGTTAAGATGTGATATTAAACCTTTTGTAGAGCCGCCATTGGTTTTCAAACCCTTTTTGCACAATTTGAATTTTGCTTGAGGTGCACCTTTCGACTGTTCCCAAAAATATCCTGAACTTTTGTCATTGTTTTTATTTTATGTTTTTCAAAATTAATAATAATCCCGAAAAATCCCTGGATTTACTTATTAAAATCCGGGGATTCGGAATTCATCAATCCCGAAAAATCCCGGCAGCATCCCTAGTGTGTACCCAAATGAAAGGTATTTTTCTCACAAATTGCACGGTATCCTTATTTTTGTGGAACCACATTTGTGTACAAGGATAACTCCAATTTAGCTTATTAAAGTCAGTCTTGAGAATCGGAAATCGTCAAAAACACTACGCAACAAAATTAAAGTTTTTTTTAAAGTTGTTTGCTTTTTGACGATTCCTGCGTCAAATGATCACACTAGGTGAGTATAGTGACACACTTTTTTATGGGCGTGGCAAATTTGAATTTTTTTATCCGATACTGTCCGAAATAAATTTCAAAATCGGGAATAAATATTGAATTGAGCGAATTCGTGTGATGACATGTCTGCAGTAAAATTTGGCAAGGATTATTTCCGTAGAATATTTGAATGCTCTGTTTCAAAGTTTAAAGAGTCCTTTTCGTCCTTGGTTCAAAGTTCCAAAAATTTACACTAAAATGACCTGCTATGGATTCAGAATGTTTTAGAAAGTTATTTCTCATTAAATTTCATTATGTGCCGTCAGAGACCCAAATTCACTATCTTTATTTTCCCACGTCCTTTCTGTCCTTTTTTGAAATAAGGTCAAGAAAACTGCACTAAAATGACATGCCAAATATCCAAATGTTCCGCTAATTTATTGTGGAATAGATTTTACTAGAGGATTTCGATTTGGATTTTTCGTTGGATTTTTAGTCCATTTTTAACCCTTAACCGCCTAGCATATGTTTTTGCCACACAACCACCTAGCATTCGTAATCAACCATTGCAATTTTGTACTTATAAACGAGCACATTTGGAAAATGAGAGCCATTATAATTATCAGATGAAGTAGGTTCTTATTTTTACCTTTCAATAATCAAAAAAACATAAAATGTAAAAACATCGAAATAAAAACAAAGCTTAAAAAAAAAACCAATCTAAATTTCCACCTTTTCACGACAGCGGAAACACAGTCCGTGTGATCATTCCATGCAAATAGGAGCTTTGCATTCATTTCTTATCAAAATAATTCTTATTCCTCGATCCGGTAGTTGAGATATATGCACATCATCTTCAGAGGAAATATCTTCCTTACCATTTGCGACTTCCGCTATCTCTGCAGGTTCTGAGACGGATTCGTAATTTTCTTGTAACACATGCTGTATTTCTACATCGGTCTCAACATCGCTACATTCACCTTTTGGTATATTTTCAGCATCTAACATGTAATTTTCCAACCACCTCACGATTTTTGCGTAATTAAACGTCATTTGAAGCTAATGCATTACAAAATACACGAATGAGGAAAAGTAACCACCTAACTGGGATCTCTTAGGCCCCTGGCGACAGTTGCTTACCTACAAGAGACAAACGCGCATATGTCGGACTACGAAGATCGATTCCATAGCTCTGAGTGGCGTGGGGAAATGGTACAAAAAAGGATCCCGATCATACGAAGCTCGGGAGCAAAAATATTTAAAAATTCGTCGGGGTCTATACTAGCCGGTTAAGGGTTAAGGGTTAAAAATTAAAATCTTAAAATCCTAAAATTTAAATCTGAAATGGTTTATTTTTAACACATTATGTTCTACAAATATATTGTCAAACAAAAATGTATATATTGCTCAAGAAGTTTCTCTTTATTGTTTATATGTCCTTGGATCCCTTTTCAAGAAGTGCCAAAAGACACTCGGTTGGAACGAAGTTTATTATGTACTAGTTAGTTCTAACATGCCTAAGGCACCCGTTGAAAAATACGATGATTTAAATGGACCTTTAAGAAAAGATACTTTTTATAAAATGATAAACTTTTTTAAGAAATTTTTTTTTGTAGAACGTATTTTTTTAATGTATATTTTTAGGCCCTTTTTGTAAGAATATGTATTCTATTTTCCCGAAAAGGTCCTTTTTGAAAGACAGGTAGTTCTTTTGTTCAAAGCTAATGTTTGTTTTTAAGAAAAGGTACTATTTTGAAGAAGAAGTACTTACTGTAGAAAACCCCATAAGAGTATGGTTTTTTTACAAAGAAGTAGTTTTTTTAAGAACAGGTACTTTTTAAACAAGTGGTACTCTTTTTAGGGCAATGTTAGTTTTTTTCAGAAAATGTACTTATTTTCAGAAAGGCTACATCTCAAGGAAAGAAATGAAAAGGTTTTATTATATTTTTAATAAAATGTACTTTTAAGAAAAGGAAATTTTGTGAAAGTAAAACAATTTTTGTAAGAGAAGGTATTTTTGTGAAGAAAAGGTTAGTTTTTAAGCATAGGAATTTTTTTTTGAATTGGTCCTTTTTTCATTTTTAACCCATTTTCTACCACTACCCGATTCCGATGAGATAACTTAAAGAAATTTTGTATGCTGCCTATTGAGGCTTCAAAAGTCACATATCTGAAAGATTTGAGTCCCTAAGGTGCCTAGGTTCCTGTAAATCCTGTGTTGCGAAAACGCATCATTGGTAGATTGGGGGGTATATTAGGTTTGAAAATAAAAAGAGAAGAATCCAGTTTTTGTGAGGAATTTTTTGTAGTATCTAAATGAAAGGTTAAATTTAAGAGTAAAACAACCGAAATAGTGTTACTTAATTTATTTATTTTGTGTGAAAAGTGTCAAAACACTTAGTGTGAAGAGAAATATTAAATTTTTTACATTGGAAAAATATCTGCGAATGACATTTAGCACATCTCTTTCTGGTACCGCCCGGAGGTTTCCATATGACATGATCCCGAAAGTCTAAAACGTGGCACTTGGGGTAGTCTTTCTGCTTCTTCAATATCGTATTCGTATGATGGTTCTTCCTCTGGCCGATCTTCAGACAGTAGCAAACCACGGACAATATCACTTTTGAATTCCAATTGAGACAACGGGAGATTGCTCTCAGCTTTTGCAATCAGACAGTGAATTTTCCAGGCATTTGCGATTGTAGAATTGACACATTTGTTCCACAATGGCCACCACCACTTTTTACCTCAGATTGCTATACGATAGTTGGCAACTCCTTTGTAGTGTAGTTCAACACCATCCATATGCTTGTTGTACTCACTGATTATTTTTGGCTGTGGATGTGATATCTTCTTCTTCTCTACGGATGAGTATCGCGTCGTTCGAACATCTGGTTCAGCACCAACAAAATTTGATACTATAGTGACTTCATTATTAGCATGCCAACGAGCTCTAAAAAAATTTATTGTTTCTATCAAATACATAATCGTACTCATGTTTTTCCAGGTACTGGAGCGAAGGTAGTTTCTTATCCGGTTTAGTTTTACGATTCCTTTGACTTATTTTTTTTTTGTGATACCCAAATCAAGATCAGGATCTCTCAAGCGATTGGAAACTTGCGCTCATTTAACAAACAGAATAGGTAATATGACGTGAAAGAATTGTCTAAATAGACAACATGACGATCCGGATAAGGAACAGAGCGCAACAAATTTAAAACTACAGACGCTCCTAAGCCAATCTGCTTATTGTATGGAGTTGCATTGCCAGCATACGGCACAGCTTCATATAAGTAAATAGCCTGTATCCGAACATAGACACCAGTTATTGAAACCAAACCGATTTAGCTTTCCCCGAATAAACATTTTACAGTTGTGCCTACCGAAGTATGGTACCATTTGCGCATCGATCGCTAGATGAGTAGTAAAAATACCAAACTGTTTATATTTGACATTCAGGATATCAATTAGAGGTCTGACTTTGGCAAATCGAACAGTGGTGTCAATATTGGTGTTATCCATCAAATGAACACCTTTTTGATTGTGGAAATTTATGACGCGACATTGCTTGAAACGGGATTGCCGAAATCTGGTTTCTCATACCAGTATAGTTGAAGTTGAGGAAGTGAATGATAGCCGGAAAATATCTGTATTCCAAGAAAACGGAACATTTCTTCCTTCGTAATCTGCAGTACAACATTGTGCTACTGAGAGTAAAGATTGGTACTTTCAACTAATATATCCATAACTTCGGTATCGAAATATTTCAAAAATAATTCCAATGGCGATTTACCACCTATAAGAAAATAACCAGTCAAATTTGGACATGACCTCTGATGTACAATAGTGACACTTACTCATGGTATCAACAATTTTCTTCATATCATAGCATCAATGCACACTCTGTGTGGCGGGAATTTCTGATATACACCTAATCGACCAACGATGCGTTTTCGCAACACCAATTTTTGCAGCTACATTTATTATATTATAAAACAATTGTTTTGGCAGATGATATTTTTCTTCTGTTCTATAATCCTTTGGCAACGGGATTCGAGAGGTTTACATCTTTTTTAAAACATTACGTTATTTTAATTATTTATTTAAAAAAAGGGCTGTTTTGTAACCCTTCCTGTTACAGGCTGTAAATGCTACTAAAATATACATATAGAAAATTTTTATACTTTCGTCGTAGAAATAATAGTCCAAACTTTAGTTTAAAATGAAAAGTGAGCAAATACCTGTACTAATACCTGAGCTACCATGCGTCAAAGTTGCTGTTGCGAAAACGCAACACCGGCTGAATATGGGTTAGGAGTAGACACTTGTCTCAAGTAAAGTTAATTTGTTTCACAAAAAAGGTGCTCTTTAAAGAAAAGGTTTATTTTTTTTAGGAAAATTCAATTTGTTGTAAGAAAATTTACTTTTTTAAGAAAAAGTAGTTATTTACAAAAATTACTTTTTGTAAGAAACTTTTCTGTTTTTAAACAACGGACTTTATTTAAGAATATGAATAGTTATTTTTTTGAGAAAATTTACTTTTTTTTATGAAAAGACTCTTATTTAAGAAAATGCTCATTCAAATAAAAGTAGTTTGTTAAGAAAAGGAATTTTTTCCTTATAAAGTTGAAATAAAATAAAATAAATAAAATAAAATAAATAAAAAAATGCTATATTTTTTCCCAGTCTTGCACTTTCGCTTTTCTAAAATTACATTTTATTGGGTTCAAAACTACAATATATACTAAATATTGGCTACAGACTCCACCTAGAAAACTTTCCATTAAACAAGAAATATCCCAACATATGTGAGACATCTAGTTAGTTTCTTGCTCTATGATCCAAGCCGTTAGTCTAGACACAAACCAAAGCAAAACTAAGCAATAGGGCTGTTTTTTTCGTAACCTATATTAGTTAACATCAAGTGTTACGAAAAAAAAACGCTTAGACGTTGTGTATAATCAACTTGGCTAATTCTTCCTTTGTATTTGTCAATTTGTTAGTTTAAAAGTCAAACATAAAACAAAATTCTAAAAATATCAATGTAATATATGAGGTGGTTATACTGCATTCACATTGCAGCAAAATTCTCTCACTTGGTTAGTATCAGTGAATTATTGTACTGAAAAAAAGGGTGTTTGGGTAAACGAAATCTCCAAAAATCTTCAGGACTTTAATGCCACATTGGAGTATCACCGAATTTAAATATACACCGGGCATTGTAAACGAACACCTACACTCTGCTCGATCGCTACGGGTTCTAAAAAATATAAGACTAGAGAGCACGTGCGAAAAAAAAACCAGGCATCTCCGAGAAAGCCCGCGCATTTGTTTATATGCATTTTCGTAGTCACTTTTTAGACTCAAACGAGGAGAGACGTAAGGTCAAAGTGGTGAATTTGGACTGGTCTCCTCATTTATTCCCCATAATTTTCACGAGAAATATATACAATTTACCATAACGTACATACAATTTACCAGCAACTACATACACCATTTATTTACAATACCATGGAACTAAAAGCGCAGAAAATATACCACCAAGTAGGACATATCATGGTCCATAACTTGCACCAGAAAGTACATAAATTTCGTCAACAATTTTCAAACAGTACACACCAAGAGTACTTTAACAAAAATACATTAAGTGTAGTCCAAAAGGTACCCAAAAGTACATAAAGTGTATGCAAGTATAAACTGTACAAAAAAGTACACAAACGTAACGAAAAGTGCATAAAGTGTAACAAAAAGGATCAAGCACACAAAACCGACGGCGTTCTTGCGAGTCGAGTCATGGGAGAGTATCAGTGAAAGTATCTATTTCTGAATCGAGCCATTCGTCGGCTTTCTTCTTCACTTCACTTCCTTATGGTTTTGCTAAAGGTGTCATTTATCTCCAGTATTGTCTTGGAATTCTGCTTTTGGAAGAAGAAAAAATCAATAATATTTTATACGACTTTTTAAATATTTTGTTAAAAAAAAGTATCTAACCCTTATATTTGCAACATCGTTATCGAAACGTCGTGGAAATATAAGAAATGGAATGACACATTTTATATTTTTCATACAACAAAGTCAAACTTAGTACCACTTTTATCAGGGTTATTCTCAACTTCTAAAATTTTACATGTTAACGTGCAGGTTTTCATTTTGTATGAGTTAACGTGTGTAAGTTACGGAAAAACTGCCCCTACTATAGTTGATTAAACCGGATTGTAGGATAATAGTATTACAAAAATATGAAATGTGCCTGTGGAATGTAAAACCACAGTAAGTAAATGTTCCCCTTTTTGATGGAGCCGATGACACCTACATTATTCAAAGGTGTGTCACTCCGGAGCTGCATGTCTTACAAGGCGTTGCCAATCAGCTGTTTTGTTATGGCGTAGTCCCTCTAGTTCGAGATAGAACCTTAATCTGGCCAAAATAATTAAAATTCATTTCAAGGAGATCTATTGTCAAAACCCCTTACAATAAGTAGTCAAACTGATTGATTTAGAAATCTGTGAGATAGTTGGACGTTTAAAAGGTGTGCCTCTTTTTTCGATCTTTAAGGTAATGGACAAAGTTGTATATTACGGTTTTTCTTTTATAGAGGGTGGTCCTGATTTGAACAAACATGTCGAGGAACTGCAGAATGCTTTTACATGTACTGAGGTTTCCGAAATATTAAAGAGTGACATAGTTTTGAAGCATTTAAATCTTTATAAGAACTTTTTAGGAAATCAAGATTTGGGGAGAATCAGAACTTTTAAAATTTTGGGGACGACACAAAATTAATACGATTTCACACCCCACGTATTTAATGAGAATGAATAGTAGTTTGGTTTTCCTCAGGGCATGGTTAATTTAAGACCGTGAATTCGCTGTTTTTATTTCCACTAAAAAAATAAAAATAAAAAATTCAACAATACAAAATCTAAAACACCAAAAAAAGGTGTACATAAACAAACAACTGGACCATGTAATCAGCACGTTCGTCGTGGAGAAGCTGAGAGTAGTTATTTAATATCTCACTATTACTTACTTTTATTGACTATTTTACAACCTCATGAGGTCAGACGTCTTACACATATTAATGAAACAAACATATTGGACAAATTTCAACATATTCTTCCTACTGGCTCTATCCTCCGCCTTTTCTCGCCAGTTGGTAACACCAGCGATATGGAGGGAATCTCCTGCCCGGTCTTTCAAGCGGAGTCTTGGTCGTCCTCCTTTCCTGCTTCCATCAGGTACGCCATCGAAAACCTTTCACCTTTCCATTCTGATAACATGGCCTAGCCAACGTAATTGGCCTAATTTGATTCGCCTAGCAATGTCCACGTCAGAATACAGATTATATAGCTCTGGGTTAAACCGGCGTCGGTACTCGCCGTTTTGTATACTACCAGGTGGTTTTCAGCCGCTTGCGATATGATCCAAGTTTCGGAGCCATATGTCAAGAGAGGTAAAATGAGAGTCTGATATAGCTGGACTTTTGTCCGTTGAGAGAGGGCTTTGTTCCTAACCTGCTTGCTGAACCCAAAATAGCATCTATTTGCAAGCACAATTCTCCTATCTATCTGCAGGCTGACGTTGTTGTCCTTTTTCACGGCGGATCCAAGGTAGACAAATTCATCTACCACTTCAAAATTAAATCGGTTGTCAACGTTCAAGTGCGGACCAAGTCGCGAGGTTTCTCTAGTCATTGACACCATCAATTTTGTCTTGCCCTCATTAACAGCAAGACCCACCTTCGCTGATTCCTTTTCGATTCTTGAAAATACTGCAGTAACCTCTCGCAAATTTCGCCCAATGATGTCTATGTCGGCAGCATACGCCAGGCACATCTGGCTTTTCGTGTTAATGGGCTTGTTCGTATTCACCGCACCCTTACTCATTATTATCTCCAATAAGATGTTGAAGAGATTGCACGAAAGCGTGTCGCCTTCTTTAAGTCCTTCGCTTGGTAGGGAATGGTTCAGTGAGGTCTTTCCCCACTTTCACTGCTGATTCCCCACTTTCACTGCTGATTTGGTGTTGTTGGGCCTACAGAGGCGGATCAGTTTTGCCGGAATACCAAGTTCAGACATAGAACTGCATTCTACAAATAGAACCTTAAAAACTTCGGCATCAGTGCGTGTAAGTAGGAAAGCAATGTGTAAGTAGGGACAAACAATCACTCTGCACAATAAAGTAAATGTATTCGGTTAGTGACTAGTGTGAATACACACCGCAGTGGCGGGCTACACTCTGCTGAAGATGATGCTTCACAAACATCGAAACGATCGGCCAGCGAATGTGAGTTCGAATCCCACCCGCGGCATTTACATTTTTTTCACTAACCGGAGCGAAAATGATCTCTTAGCCTAAAGGAAATTACTACTTTAAAAATAACGAGGATCTTAGACAACTTAATTTTATTAGCTTCGTACAGTTTTCGCCATATGGGGCTATCGAAAGCAGCTTTGTTATCGACAAAAAGGTGGTATGTATCGATTTGATTTTCGGTGGTCTTTTCCATTATTTGGCGTAGCGTGAATATTTGATCAGTAGTGGACTTGCCTGGTCTAAAACCACACTCATAAGGTCCAATCAGGTTTTCTGTAATTGGCATTAGTTTTTCACATAATACGCTCGACAAGACCTTATACGCGATGGAAAAAAGACTGGTACCGCGATAGTTGGAACATACACACGAATTTTGAATACAGGACACAGTACACTGAGACTCTAATCGTAGGGCATAGATTCCCCCAGCCATATATCGCATATATGCCTCCGCATATAATATCTCACTATTATATAATTGTTTTCTAGATAATAATTTTGGTATTATAATTTTATGTTGTTCGCATGATTTGAAAGAAACTGTAATTTGAAGATAATTCGCAAAAACTATCAGTTTCTTCAGTTTTGGCAGTTAGAAATGTACACGAATCGAGAACCAAAGTTGGTTTTTACATCATTTTCCAAATACCTATGATAGCTTGAGGCTAACTGTGTTGAACTAAGTTCTATATACAATTTTTCGCTAAACAAGCAACTGCAATTTGTGTCCAAGAGATACAAACATAGTTTGCTAGAAAGTGTTAATAGTTTAAGTTTTAAGTCATTTTACATATGAAAACTGGCCCAAAAACGAAAAACTTATTTTTACTAACAAAACTGAATAAATTTTTTATGATGGGATTTTTCGATTTTGATTTTGGGAAGTTTTCATGTACACTCAATTGCAGCTGTACATTAGTTTGTCCCTTGAACTACACATACATATTAAAACCTTAAATTTCATTTGATAATCGGTTGGCATAAATGCATCACACTCTTGCAATCTAATTTGATGTTATTCTTAAATTTGCATTCTGCCGTTTTATCTTGTATTCACATCCGCAATTGCATTCATTTCGAATTAAACACTATTAATCACAAAATGCATTTCCATTAAAATGCAAATCACTCAAATGTGCAGGTATTATCGCCATACATTTCACATTAGCGAATATAATGAATTTCAAATTTTAATTTTAATTCAATAACAAACGAGTGTCACTTTGAAGTGTTTGTATATTTTAAATATCCATTTTATTTTCGGCAGAAAATAAAACAAACGCATAAATGTTCCACGGATATCCAAACCGGAAATTGTGTAAACAATTTGGGCACAGATTGCATTCGATACTCACGGTACGTTGTCAGGCGTTGCCATGTTGTTTAATAAATTGCACAAATATTTGCATATACAACACACGGTTATTGGAAACATTTCGATGCAATATGCTGGGTTGCTCTGTATGTATCTAGTGCATATGAGTGGTCAGCAATACTAGTCGATTTTAATTGTTCATTTTTCAATTTCAAATGCAATATTCTCGCATGCCATTGTTTATCTCACAATTACAAATACTACATCTGAATATAAAGGTATTATTATAATAAATGTAAAAATTATATTTTTTTTAAGTTCATTGGAACTTAAAAGCTCTGTCAATATTGAATTATATTCTAGAATAAGCTCGTTATTTCGATTGTAAACAGATAGAATATAAAGAACAACAACAAAAAATGCCCGTTGTATAACACAGTGCAACACGAAAAAAAATAACCATATACGGACACCACTACGTGATAAAAGACTAAAAAAAAAAGACCCGTGTCTCCCAATTTTTCTCAAAGTCATGCACTTTTTTTTTATGGGCCGCCAAAATTTGGGGCCTCGGTCTCATTTTCGTAAAAATGTGATCATTTTCTCAGGCTCATATCTCGCAAACCGTTCAGAATTTCGATTTACTCCCTGAGGCAAAGTTGTAGCTCTTGTCATAAAGAACAAAAATTGCGAACATATAAAATCAAAAAAACTTCACCTTCCAGATCAAAATCGCAAAAAACTTTTTGACAGCTTTTTTAAAGCAAAGAAAACTCACACATGCGTTGCGTGTGCTGAGCTTACTGCATTGCCTGTGCCTGCTGCTGTCGGTGCATGATCGCGTGATACCTAAGCGCTACCTAAACGGTGTTAACCCTTGGACAAACACATGGTTCTGGCCAGGCATATTTAATTTTTTGCTACCTATGGACCTGAACAGGAGAAAAAGGTAAAAAAAATTAAATTAAAAAATTTTCGGCAAATTTTTCACTTTTGCGTGCTACCTAAACAGTGTTAAGAATCATCTGTAGGAAGTTTATATGTTCTAGAAATTTGTTTATTGAGATCTTAGGTAAATTTTTGTAGTTGATTGTTTCCTTGAATTTTGAACGGTTTGCTACCTATGGACCTGAACACGGGATAAAAGGTAAAAAAAATCGAATTTTTTTAAGTTTTTTGCGATTTTGATCTGGAAGGTGAAGTTTTTTTGATTTTATATGTTCGCAATTTTTGTTCTTTATGACAAGAGCTACAACTTTGCCTCAGAGAGTAAATCGAAATTCTGAACGGTTTGCAAGATATGAGCCTGAGAAAATGATCACATTTTTACGAAAATGATACCGAGGCCCCAAATCTTTGGCGGCCCATAAAAAAAAAGTGCATGACTTTGGGAAAAATTGGGAAACACGGGTCTTTTTTTTTTTAGTCTTTTATCACGTAGTGGTGTCCGTATATGGTTATTTTGCCATGACTTAAAAAATTACACACAGTCTAATTAACTACGGACAATTTAAATCCTAATTATTTTTTTTCTCCATTTTGTTCTCAATTTGCATTTGTAAAGCTTTAGTTTTAATTTGAATTGATAATTAGCATATTGCACACTAACTACGAAAATGTACTAAATTAAATCTATCCAGTTTTTGGCTTTTGCTTAAAGACAATACACAGAACCCGTTTATATGCTGTATGAAAACCTGCCAGCATTTTCTTCGCTTTCGTTTAACCCTACAACACACACCCGGATACAAATCTATCCACTTGCAACTTTGCAGTGCTGTAACTCAGGAATGGCTTACCTTAGAGCATAGGATCAGGGAAATATAAGTAATTTCTAATCTTTTAAAGGATATTTGATGCAATTCGGATCAGTGGTTCCGGAGCCACGAGCTTCCAAAGTCGACACCTACGTAAAATCACACCCGGGATACGTTTGTACCACACCACTTTATAGCAAAATAAAAGGCAACACACCATTTCATAGTGTTTTTAAATTATATTATTCTATTTGAAAAATGAAAATTATTAAATTACATATTATAAATATGAATTATCGTTACATATTATGCAGTCGGTATTGGTTATCGAATGCTCAAAACACATTGGCTTCTTACATTTCCCGCACACCTTTCCGCATTTTCTACGCCGTTTTGTTTCTTGAGCATAACATAAATAGCAGGAACCGCTGATAGGTTTTGGCGTGCGGGCTGCATCAGATCTCGTTGATTCCATGTTCAACATTGATTCCAGCGGTCGGTTGAGATATGACTCAATCGCTATTTTGTGCACGTTCTTCAATAATTGGCATACACTATGCTTCAGCCGAGCTTCGAAGGAACTGCTTACGGTTGTCTGCTTTAGTAAGCAGCATGGGGTTGATCATTTCATATACTATACACGCTGCAAGAGCCGTTATGTCCACCATGTTGAAAAATAATGGCAATGGCCAACGCTTCGTTTGGCGTTGTGTAGGATATTCACTGAACAGTTGGTCCATTTTATCAACGCCTCACTTGGTCTTATTATACAATTCTATGGTTTCAGGCTTCCCATCCTCGGCTATCTCGCCATCATAGCGCATTGACGAAAGCAGCGTCACTGAATTTTAATTTTCGTGGAACATAAGAGCACATCGTCACATTTTTTCTGAAGCCGAATAATGATAAACCAATTGGCCTGTCCTTGTGCGCCTTCATTTCCGCAGGAATATACGTCTTGTTTTTGCGCAAAGTTCCAATGTTTGTTAGGTTCCAGGTGAGAAGAAGTTCTGCAACAGGCAACGTCGAGAAAAAAATTGTCCATTGTAATATTTCTTCCACTTCCTTGGATCTGTTAGGCAAATCTTTCACAACTGGTTCCCTTTGGTTCGTTTCCCTTCCGGACGCTGCTTGGCCAGTAGAAATTTGACCGTGCAGTGGATATGGATGTTTGGTATCGCAAATCCACCAGAAATTTGATACCATATTTTGCGATTTTCGCTATTACTATTTAAAATTATACTAAAGGCCACATATCTGAAAGAGTACATCTAATCGCCTTCAGGACTGAATTTCGTGGTTACTTTCTAAAAATATAAAAATTTTCATATCGCCCAAATCATATCGTCACATCTCTTGATCAATATTTAAAAATATACCACTGGCAATATCTCCTAAACGGTGCGGCTAATCGCGAAAAGACTGAATTTTGTGAGCAGCAGCAAATAAACGCAAATTAGCAATATCTTCTAAACAACGCCCGTAATCCCAGAAAATACTTAATTTCAGTGTATTTAGGAGTGACAGTCGTATTTTAATCGCGCTCTGAACAAATATAACAAAAACCAAAAACACACTCATAAGCCAATCATAAAGTAGACAGTCAAAATTTCTCTGCACTCGAATGCCAACGAAGAAAACGAGTGTCTACTCTATGATACATATTCCGTATATACAGTGGTGGCCAAAATATATGCAACTAAGATTGGCTGCCTTTAACAGGGTCTATTAGTTTGTAAAATTGTACCAGAAAACAACACAATGATATTTTAATATATAATAAACGACATTAAGATTTTTAAAAAAGCTTTTGTTTGTTAACATTACCAAGTTATCGGCATTTTTATCGATAAATATTAAAATCGGTGTGGACAAAACATATGCAACTCTAAAATTTTGTTTTAAATAATGTCGTTTTTATAATTATTTTGATCGCTGTTCTTCATATAACTAATGAGAAAGCCTGTGAAAGAGATTTGTAGGAATTTTCGATATTATTTTGATATTTTTTTCCTATTGAAGCTAAAATAGAGTTCGTTTTAAAATAGCGCGCTATAAATTCGGATTAGAGCTCAGACGGTAAATTGTGAATGCTTATTCTTGTGGAATAATACAGAAAGACATTGCCGAGAGATATAATGTTCATTAAAGTTCAATATCTCGCATTATTGCTACTTAAAAAAAAATTATGAAATTTTAATTGTACACCGAGGTGGTCGACCGCGGAAGACAAGTGATCGGACAGACAATTTGATCATCAGACACGTGAAATAAGAGCCATTTATCTCTTCCTCCAAAATAACTGCAAAATTCAAATATCAGTTTTTGCTTGAACGTCCTTTGCAGGCCTCTCTACTCGAACGAAGTCCTGCAAAGAAACCGCGTATATCAAAGCGTAATCAGAAGAAGCGTTTGCAGTTTGCTTAAGACTATTTAAATTGGCCAGGATGTAAATGGAGATTTGTCTTGTTTAGTGACGAATCAAAATGTAATATTATTGGCAGCGATGGCATGTGTTGCGTACGACAACTAGTAGGAAAACGCATCGAAGGTGGGAGTGTAATGATGTGGGACTGCTTTTCTGGTGCTGGTGTTGGTCCACTGCATATAAATGATGGAATTATGAACCGATTTGTGTAGAAAGACATTTTAGAAAGGGTAGTGCTTCCATATGCCGAGTACGATATGCCATTGCGGTGGGTCTTCCAGCAAGACAACGTCTCCAAACACTCATCGAAAGTAGTTAAATCGTGGTTTGACGAAAATAGAGTTACGGTTATGGAATAGCCACCATAGTCACTAGACCTAAATCTCATCGAGAAACTCTAGGAAATCATAAACCAACAAATTGAGTGGGAAAATTGTACAAGTTCTGATTTTTTGTTTCGACGACTGAAAGATGCGTGGAAATCAATCCCAACAAGCGTCATTGACCTACTAATAATATCAATACCTCGAATATGCCAGGCTGTAATGGAGAACAATGGATTTGCTAGAAAATATTCAATTCGTTTGCATTGAACTGCGCTTGATTTTAATAGTTGCATATGTTTTGGCCACTGAAATATAAGAATGAATATGTATTTTTATGTTTTTTCATACATTTTTCTAAATATTTATGGAGTAGATCCCTTTTCCTTATTTTTAAGGCAATAATATATAAAATTAAAAACAAAAAATTGCTAACTTCATTTTCAGAAAATTTTTACTTAACATTTCGTAAAAGATGCATATTGGTTGTATTTATTTTGGCCACCACTGTATGTACCTTGAGGACTTATTCTCTCAGTTAATTCGAATTGCTCAAATTATTCATGTTCTAATCTCAAGTGGTTAAAGTGAAAACATTACATACAACAAAATCTAAATAAGTGTAAACTATTGCTTACATACTATTTCAGTTTCATTCTCATTCAGTTTCTCATTCTCTTTCCACAAACCACCTGCAATTAGCTTTTATATATCTCAATGTCGTACATATACAATAGTATATTGCTGACATTGACATATAGATTGCGTTCCCCTGGAACTCTGACCTGACTCTTCGGAATAGTTTGTCTTTATTCATGATTAGTAAAACTCCTCAAAATGTAAAACTGCGAACCAACGTCTCAAAATCCAATGGCTCCATATTAATCTCGGCCACTATCTCAATAAATAAAATAAATGGTTTCCCATTACATCCCATGACGGAACTGGGGAGAACTTCTCACAATCACTGAGCTGTGCACTTTCCAGTTTTCACTCACTGATTGGGACCTACAGTTTTACACCGATTCGGAACGGTATTTTGAGAAGCTTTTTCATGGCTATATACTCGATAGTGTCGCCGTCACTATGCGAGGTGACCGCGGCCGAAAGAAACTTGAAGGTGGTGTGAGCAGGGTTCGAACCCAGGATCTCATGTACAAGAGCGGCGCACACTAACCATTGCACCACCGACGGCCACCCACTATCTCAATATTCTCACCAATTTTAGCTCTGGCTAATTTTCCATCAACACCTCGTTCACAAGTTAGTTCAGGAACATATGAAATTGATGAAGAAGAGCTAAACAGCGAAGTAGGTGATTTCGAGCCACCAAGGGAAAGAAAATGCCAAACTGTTTCAAAAACAAAAATGAAAGTGAAAAATGTTTCAAAGTGAAAATGGAAATCAAAAACTGAATAAAATTACTCCATACTGGCTCAGTGAAAACAATTCGTCTTCAAATCGTTTTGCCTCTCACCAAGAAGTTCAAAGTTAGAATATTTCCAATAATGAACGTTTCTCTAAACCATCTCCTACATTTATGGATAATGTCTCCAACAAGGTAGACAATTTGATGACAAGCAGTCACTAATTCACGCTATTAAGGATGCTTGGAATCAAATTTCGTTGGATTACATAAATTCCCTTTATCTCTCAATGAAAATCCGTATATTTGAAATTATTAAAAACAAAGGGAGTTGGATGGACCTGATGGCTCGGACAAATATTAGCGCTTCAAATATTTTTCGAAAATTTTGCGTCAGCACCGAATTTTGGCCGTGACTCCCTTATGGCTTGGACAGGTATGAGTTAAAGAGCAATGACTTCAATACATTTTGCTTTCACATTAACTGACTCCGAGTAGTATGTTCAACTCTTATATGTAGTCCTAGTTAATTCTGGAGAGGAAATTTGTGTCCCAAAATTTATATTAGCAGTACATCGGTCGATGACAACTTCGGACTACCAAAGCTTTTGGAGTCTAGAATTACTACCAACTCTCGACAGGCCTTGACTTAATCCTGCTCTTAATCCGATCGAGAACCTCTGGTCTGTTTTACATACCTATAATTACCACGGGCGCCAGATTAAATATATCAAGGATCAGAAAGAAGCAATTCAAGAAAAGTGGAAGATAACTGCTCTTGCGCATATTCAGTGGATGATAAACTCAATGCCAAGACGCTTGGAAGAAATTATAAGCTATAATGGAGATCATACGTCTTACGAAACTTTTTAAAAATTTTTTGAAAAACGTTTTGCTTTTATAAATAAAAATTTAAATATTTCGCATTTTCGTTTAATTTTTTTGATTCATCTTGAAGAAGTCATAGTCAAAGTATTTTACCTGAATAGTATGTAATTTTGTAAGCATTAATAGAATATAAAATAAAATACAAACTTAAAAATTCCTCTCAACATTTGGAAACAAACAAAAATTGGTGTTGCCTATATACATATTTATTATGCAAAGACAAACTATTATCCAAAAGGCATTAACAAAATACGCGACCTCAATTATTTCTCTATATAGAGAAACATGTCTCCAGAATCGTAACGTCTTACTGACAGTAAATTCTACACCAAGTATGTATGTTGTTTATTCCCAAAGCAGAGAAGGCCTCTTACACAGGTCCTCATGACTTGGCCTACATGACTACCATCGTTTTTATTGAAGAGTTTGGAAAGGCTGATAGATGGGCATTTGTGATAGAGAATAGATATAAGATATTAAGCATAGTGTAATAATATAAGTGGAAGCATAAGCCCAGCTGATCAGGCATTTTGTTATTGGGTTGTTTCTTTTTTACATTCTTTGTTTACGTAGTACACTCGAAGTGTCAAACTTGTCTCATCATTTGTTTTGATTCTTATTGTTCGTTATTAAACGTTTGAAAAGTGTTGTGCAAATTAAATTGAAATATAAATATAATTGTAAATTGTATAATTTCTGCCTATTACTTTTTTTTAATACATGTAATTCTATGCATGTAATTATTTACTTTGGCGTTTTTCCTTTTCCTCTTCTTCGTATATAAAATGATTTTGACATATCGAGTGTATTGTCATAACAATAGTACAACAAAATTCTGTCAAAATCGTTTCATATTACAACAACACGCCACGCGTCGACTTATATTATTAGACTATGATATTAAGCCTGTTTTTTTTATTCCCTGCTAAACTAATTTTTCGACCACTTTGCGGCTCTCCATACAAAGTCATCGAAAAATTAGTTTAGCAGGAATTAAAAAAACAAGCTTATTGTTGAGAGAGAGTCTCCGATAAAAAAGTGTTAAATTTTTAAATAAATTTAATTTTTGAAGTATCATTCAACCAACATTCAAATATTACATACATATATCTGTGCAGCTTTAATTTAAATAAAATTGCTTTGAAAAGGTCTTAAAACCCTGCTACATTCCAATATGAAAATACAAATCCATAAATTGCGGACAGTGAGAAAACAAAACAAACATTAATAAGAAGAACAAGAGCCATACAATTGCTCTCACCGTGTTTATACCATACTACAACACCATCGCTGGTTGCAACTACTACTACTATACAGTGAAACATATATCGATAAGAAAACTCGTTGATCATAGCTCTCACAAATCGATGTACTAAAGTAGACAGCAGTGATGATACTTGATAATTTTCGCTGGGTTTTTTTTTATTCTTTCGATAGTACTTTTTCGACGAAAGAGTACTTTTTATAAAATTATTAAAGAAATCTGTATTTACACCAAAGGTTTAACGGCCTGTTTGTACAACATAAGCAAAATTATTTAATTTGCATACGGTTTGTTTATCTTTCGGTGCAAATACAGTGAAAGCTTTAGTTAGCATCAGATACACCTATATTTCAATCTTATAACACAAAATATAACAACATAAATAACTCTAGGCAATTTCAATCAGCTGAGTTTAGTAATGCCAATTTAGCTCTTCTTGGGCTAGATTAAGCACTATTCGACGGTAAACCGTAATGTGCACCCGTTTTGAGTCTTTATTTAGCCCGTTTTGTATACAATACCGATTTAGCCAAAGAATGTTAATTTTGGCGTAGAATAGTCTTACCTTAGTCTTATAGGGAGTCATGTCAGATTGTTATTGTTGTAATCTTTATTTCATTGATTATGAGGAATCGGCGTGATATCTTTTTTTAAAAATTTTTTTGTAGGTAAACGACGATGTTATCTTTCGTTTGATATACATTTCTTCCTAATATTTAAATTTCTCAAATGAAAATTGTTTAAACACATACATTCAAACATATGTGTGGTGTTTGGTTGAGTGTTTGAGTTTGTAGCGTGAACACAAACTATGCTGCTGTTTCAGTGTGGACACAAACCTTCGGCTGTTGTTTTGATTGATGAAATATTGAAATTTCGTATATTTACTTATTGCTTTAAGTGAAACAAAATGTTAAATGCGAATTTGAATTTAACATGGATATATAATTATAAAAAATATATGAAAAAATTAATTCATACATTTTTATGTTAAATGAAAGTGCTGCCAAGTAAGCAAAATAACAATTCTGCTTGATGCTGTTTGACGGCAGCTGACAGTTGGCGTTTAGTAAATTAAAATAAAAACTACTAATCAAAATGGCACCTACACGAAATACAAGAAAGCAACGAGTGGGTGTTATGCAGAGAAATAAATACTCAGGTAAGTTTTGTGTTCCCTTGTTCCCAAATTGATTTGCGTCTGTTATTTATCATTTATCCTTACTCTTTTAATTTAAAAACATATTTATCATATTTTTCCTACCATAAGCTTATGTATATTATCAAAAGTACACAATAACACTCCGGTATTAATATTCCACCTACAAACGTACTTGATCCAATCAACACTACTCCGTCTGAATTTTTTTCTCCTTCAAATAGCCCGACAACTCAAAATGTACCAACTCCAAACGCGTCAAATGTTTTTATGAATACTCCCAAGGAACTCAAAGTGCTAAAACACATTTTTGCTGCACGATTTTCTGCTGATACAACTGAAGAAAATGTTTCATATTATGTAAAACCTAAGCTATGTAGATACCTGGATTGACAGTCTAGTATATAAATTTAAATACACCTGAAACAAAGAAAATCATCCTTTAAAATTAGTGTTCCTGAAGATGTATTCGGACTTTTGGTTCCTTCTGATATAGTAGTAGTTAAGTTGCCTTGAGAATAATTGTCAATATATAGCCGATTATTATTTGTTCTGAGAATTATTTAAATATAATATATCAAAATGTCAGAGGGTTACATTCCTAATTGGATGCGCCATTCCCACATAGCTTCAATTTTAATTACGAAATTATTTTTTTACTGAAACCTGGCTTCAAGATAATATCCGTAATCAAGAATTCTTAAGTGCAAAATATCACTTCTTTAGGTGTGATCGGGTCAATAGCATTAAGAAAAATGGTGGTGGTGTCTTAAGTGCAATTTCTAAAAATTTCCCTTCTGAACCAATAATTATTACATCCTTTAGAAAATGTCCTTATTTTCAAAAAGGCTAGTTATCTCAAGAAAAGAAATGAAAAGGTATTATTTTATTTTTAAGAAAAGGAATTTTTGTAAGAAAATGTATTTTTTTGGCACGAAGTTTCTTATCGCACTTTGAGGGATGGGGGATAAATGAAAAAATTTTAAACAACTTTTTTTTAACCACTTTATTACAACTCATTATTGTCAGCTATACTGGGAACTTTTGGTTTGGTTTGGTTTAACGTGAAATTTTCTAGGTGGAACCTGTTTATTACATATTGTAGTTTTCAACCCAATAAAAAGTAAATTTAGAAAAGACAATGTGCTAGACAGGCAAATCCATGAAATACAACCCCGAGCATGGAATTACATTTGGCACAACACTTGCTCTTACACTCTTACTTTGGTTTGTGTAGAATAACATATGAGGAGAAATTTGTTGTTTAACGCAAAAATTTTGAGGTGGAACCTGTTTATTACATAGTGCAGTTCTGAACCGAATAAAAAGTAAATTTAGATGGGCCAAAGTGAAAGAACTTAAAAAAATAACATTTCCTTAAATAAGTGCGTTTTCTTAAAAAAACGAAATTTTCTAAAAAAAAAATACCTACTCATATTCTTAAACAGAGTACCTTTTCTTAATAATAATACCTTTTCTTAAAGAAGTACCTTTGCTTAAAAAAGTAAATTTTTGTACAAAATTACCTTTTCATAAAAAAAAGTAATTTTTTTAAATAAGTACCTTTTCTTAAAAAAGTACATTATCTTACAACAAATAATCTACGATGAAATTTGTGAAAAATAATCGAACGAAAATATGCATGAGTTAATTAAATTTTTTGTCTGAAATGCATTTTTCGAGGAACTGAAACTCCCACAAATAATCGTAGAGCAAATTAGAAGAGAGAAACAATTTCTCTCCTTTGACGTTTCATTTTAAACTCGTCGTCGTAGGTTTGTGGAAACGAGAGATATTCGGCGAAATTTAATTTACAACAGTTGGAATTACAGGCACAATTTATTAGCAAGTCATTCTGGTATAAAAGTACGGAATTTAAATGTCTTTTGTACTTCTTGTTGTCCTTTTTTCACTGGTGTACATTAAAGTTCTGCAGCAAGACACTAAGATATGCGTCTAAGCATTCGTTTTATTTCATTGCAATCTATAAAGTATTAATTTTTGAAAATGAATGATAGAAGAATAAGTATTCTAAAAAGAAATCCAAACACAGTAATCCACTTGCTTTTCGAAGTGAATTATGCACACTGTTTGCTTCTCTTATTGAAAGGTTTTGATGTATGGCAGTGTTTTGGAATATACAAGAATACAACAAAACATTTGAATTTATCAAATGATTTCAAATCAAGGCTGATCTAGTAGAGGTTGACGCATTAGAACAGCTGGTTTTGCTTTCATACCCTATCTGTCAAATTCAGTGTATTTTTTTATTGTGCTTTTTTGTTTCCTTTGTTTGGTCGTATGTATTTGTATTGAATATGACAGTTAGAGTCATGCAACAAAAACAAAATTCCTGTTGTTGGTGCCCACATATACATCAAATCCTACTGCGTTAACCTCTACTAGATTAGCCTCGATTCAAATGTATAAGAATACAACTACCGACTAACATTAATAAGAGTTTGCAACAGCTGTTTTTTGTACTAATAAAGTTAGTGGACGACTTGGAAAACATATAGAGAATGCGAGGAATCTTTAATTTTAACAATTTTCGTGTTAATTTAGGATCTACATAAATAATTTTACTCTAACACTTCATTACATTTTGATTTTTTCCACTGAATATCCCTTTTTTAATCGATTTAATTGGCAAAATTTACTCGCAGTTGATGTGTTTTGTATTTTTGGCAAGCCAGTCACCATTACCTATCACCGTATCTTCTTTGAAAGCATTTTCTCTATTTGTTCCCCAAGTACTAACTTGATCAGCTGTCTCATCGATACCCCTTGAATACAACAAATATACCATGTGCCGATCATGATCGGTATTTCGTCGTACACAAAACGAACAATATTAGAAATTATAAGAGAAATTCAATTCAATAGCTAATCAGCTTTCAACGAAGAAGGGATATTGTAATTTTTGTCAGTTAAACTGGTTAATATGTATGTAAGCAACCACTCTAGTCACACAGAGTTTTTTA